>JZKD02S1696559.1:48113-79098 GCA_000966675.3 Picea glauca
CACTACCCTGGCATGGTGACTAGAAGAATAGTAGTGTCATACTGCTACATGCCCATGGACCTAATAGGCTGGCTCATGATGAGACCCCTTATCCACCAACTAGGTCTTGAGTTTTATTTTATTTTATGGGTGCCTCCTTTTTCTTGCTGAGAATCCCTTTATTGATTTTTCTGGGATCCCTGGGCGAAGCATATTAAGGTTTGATGTTGGCTTTTAACTTTTTCCAGATACTTTTACCCTCTGGGCCTTTAGCCCCTTCTTCCCACAAGGCAAGGTACAACCCTTACTAGCTTGGAAAACCCAATGCCTGAACCAATGTAGGGGATATATGAGAGAGGAAAATGATGAAAAGTGATAAGTATGGAAGGAGTGGACAATGACCTTTCGTAGAATCACCCAGTGGAAACTCATCCCTAAGAAAGCCAACTTGCTAGGGCACTCTGTCATCCCCCCTAGGTATGGACAAGTTAAAATGTATAATGTCCAAGCAAACATCATGAAGAAAAGAGAATTAAATACACATATTCAAATTCTTTGAGAATCAGAGTGACACATACCATGATACCCAGACTCATTAGCTCATGGAGCAAGACCCAGTGCTACTTCAGAACCGGGCCGATGGGATGGATGTTGTTGCTGCTGATAGATGTGAGGCTCTGAAGAAAGGATGGGCCCTCTAGGGCTAGTGCTCAAGTCAATATGGATCTTGGTACTCCATGTCTAGGATGTTTGGGCCTCGAGACATAATCTCCTTAGTTATCCCTAGGATAGGGGATAACAAGCACCATGGGAAAGCTTAACCCTCATCTTTCCATTGGGTCCACTAGTTTTAGTCTCAACATCGTTAATACCAACACTTTGCCATGCAATTCGATCCCTAATCGGTGTTGTCAACAATGAGAGCTTGGATTTTCCACTTGCATTTGACAATGGCGGCCTTATAGCCACGGCGGGGTAAGCCTTCACCATGGTTTTTTCACCATGTTTTCTTTCACCTAAAAATGATCTGGAATCACATACAATCTACGGGGGACCGAAACCCAGAACTTACTAACTCACTTTAGTCCAACTTGCTTCTCGAACTATCCAAACCCACCACCGAAGTCCAACTCCCTTCTTGAAATCTCCAACTCACTTGTTCAAGAATTTTACTTGCTTGTTAAATTATCCTCCAACTGACTAATGACTAATGGAAATAGGAGAAATTTATCAGGCAACCTGCATATAATATATATAAAAACTAAATAATTATTGTGAAACAAAAATGCATTGGCAAGGAACTGGGAAATAAAATCACCAACAAAATGGTTGCCATTTTAATCAACATTTATTTCAACTCTACCATCTTTTAAAAATGATAATGCAAAGATGTTTTTTATTTTATGGGAAAATGATATTCTATTTAGAACCAAAGCCTCCAATTTGGCTTGCTTCTGCTTTCGAAAAACGTTAAACATGCTTTCCATTTCACGTGAAAACCACAAATGATCATGAAATAGATTATGGGGACTAATTAACACAATGCACCAGGGAAGAATTTTCATGCCTGACCTATATGGGTGAACTCTGAATAGTCAGTATCCATCTATTACACCAAGCCACTTAATTACACATTCTTATTAGAAAAATGCTCAAAGATTTTCAATAGCCTATTGCTTCATGTCGAGTGCTTTCTGTAGGCTTAGTCTGTTTTCTTTGTACAATGGATTTCCTTTGCTTGATTTCATTAGCCATTGGTCCAAGACTCTACAAAAAGATGTAAGTTAACCAATAAAACATTGTGACTGTAAAATAACACATTAAGACATTTCTCATTAACAATTACATAGTGCAAGTTCTTGTTGCATCCTAGAAAACAAAAGAAACTAAAAGCCTTGAGTCTCATTAATACGTATTCTCTCAAACAAAGTGAGACTGCCTAGAAGATTATTTTTGCTACATTTGAGATATTCCATGAGACTGATTAGAAGATTATTGTTTGAATATGAGTCTCTACACAACATCATTACCGACCTCGTTCTAGCAGTTAGGGTGCCCTACTTTGGAGTCATTTCCAAATTACAGACTCTAACCCTTGACCTACCTGGTCAGGCACGCCCAAAAGGTGGTGGAAACTCTTACAACCATGCTAAGAGATAGATGGTCTGTGGGTTCAATATTTCCACTCTCCTTGCCAAGATAGCTTCAATATGCTACGAGCGAGCCACTTGGAGTAATGTTGCATGCCCAATATTCCTTGAAGATGAAAAACTGGAGTGTTGGATTGCTTCAAAATGAACACCGTCTTGTGTCATGTGATTCAAATCAACACTGGATTGATTAGTAATGAACACTATCTCTTGTGTCATGTGATTCAAATTAACATTGGCTTGCTTGATAATGAACACCATCTCTTGTGTCATACGATTCAAATTAACACATGGATTGATTCAAACTAACACATGCATTTGTTTTTTAGAATGCTGAAAATTTTCAAAAATGAGCGGTGGAAAAAGAAAGTAGTGTGTACGGACTGTCACACTAGGAAAGAGGGAAAATATGTGTTGCAATGGAGTAGCTACTCAGACTCTTCAGACACCATGATGTGTAGCATTTGGTTACTATGGTTACTATAAATTTTATACTTTCATTAGAGACATTCAAAGCAATGGTACATCGTCTTGAATTTCCTTGGTTTTATCAATATTTTTTATTAAATAAATAAGCCATGGTATGCCACTAAGTTTTCTGGTCCTTGCACCTTTGTTCTTTATACATGGGAGAGAGCATTTATATATGAATTTAGTAACTATTTATTTATTATGAGGTAGTAAATAATTTATTAAATTCCTTCCAAAGCCATAAAGTATATACATATAGATATATATAAACATATATTTTTATGCCTACATGTTATCATGGATAAGGAATGGGTTAAGGACAATATTTTACCAATTCAACACAGGGAGGGGACACAAAGCTCTGTTCATGTCCCCATCTCAATGATTTCACTCACATGCAACAACATGTCAACAAGTTCAATATGGAATTTGGAAGCCTAAAACTTGTCCTCGCAACCTTAAAAAATGAGCGAAATCTATTTGGAAAAATGAGCGAAATCTATTTGGAATTGTTGGGATTACTAAAATTAATTTACCATATATTCATACATAAATTATCCTATCTATTTATAAAAATTTAATACATTATAATAATCATGTATAAATCCTTCAAGGTTGTACTATTAACTAATATAATATTAAACTTTCATATATATTTATATGCATTTAATAAATATGTTATATTTAAGCATAGAGGGGCTTCCACAGTGCAACATATTAGATATCATTTTTGAGATTAACTACGTAGAGTAAGTCATTATATTCAAAAAATGATATCAAATATGCTATAATTACCTCCAAAGAAGAATAATTATTTGTTCACTATTAAATTTCATTGTTTTGTTATAATAAATGATTTCTCTCTTCAAGTTTGTCATAACTTTACGTGCCACCTCCCCTTAATCATATGTCATATGTTACAAATAAAAAAAAATTATAATTGCTTTGATGCTACATAAATATTCACTAAATATCTGCACTCACTAGTTCATTAGTGCATGCAAGAGCCCTTGAACTTGTTATGATATCTTGTTGTTTCAAACAAACTGCTCAAGTAGATTTTCTCTATTGGTAGGGACTTGCTCCCCTTTGCATCTCGTCTTGTTTCAAATTTAAGTGTGAAGAGTGGTGAACAGAAACATATAAGTTTTAATATATTATTGTTTTTATAATCATAAAGGTAATGACAAAAATAGTGACCTTTTATTAATATAATGGTTAATTGGTAGCATAAGGAGATGTTACAAAGGTAGAGTTCCTTTACTAATAATATTATGTTTAATTGGTTGTAGAATGATTATGCTTACTTGACTAGACTTCACTTACTTTCCACAAAAATACCATGATCCTTATGTCAATGGGGACATCCACATATGTAGTGCCCCCCTTACCAACATAATATTTGATGGGGACATCCACATATTTAATGGTGCCTTGTACTAACATAATGATTGATTGGTCGCAAGGTGATTTTTTTTCTTGACCTTCCCCTCTCTCTTCTGCGTGTACCATGATCCTTATGATAGTGGAGTGGTCTTCCTTACTAACATAATGGTTGATTGGGTGTGGTATGATGTGTTTGCTCGAACTCCCCCCCTCTCTCTCTTCTATGTGTACCATGATCCTTATGTTAGTGGAGGCATCCACAAAAGTAGTAGGCCCCTTACTAATATAATGGTTGATTGGTTGAAGGGTGATTATGCTTGCTTTCTCACTTTTCCCATCCTTCCTTTATGCTTGCTCGCTCTTCCCATCCTTCTTTTATGTGCATGTGAGAATAATAGTTGTCATATACACCTATACTATGGGATCTTGGAATAGTGTCTACCATTCCATTAATTACACATTACCATCCCATTACTTACACATTGAAAGATTTTGGAATAACTTTTACACCTATAAAATATTTTAGGCTTCCTTTTTTCTCTCTTATCTCATTACTTCCATGTTTACCAAAGGTAAAGGGCAAAGAGAGTAATCAATATTTTATGTATATGTTGTTCTAGAGTATCCTCACACCATTTGTTTTGTTAGTTATGAGACTCCAAAGGTATTAATTTTTACGGGGTACACAATCAATACGTGGGAAAATTGATACTTGTGGTAGACAATGTGTTTCAATTATGTCGATACATGTTTATATTGTGAGAAATCATTTCTCAAGTTTTCTATACCAAACCAATTACACAATGGAATTTGTTGACTTTATATTAGACGACTAGTTGATGGGCAAACACCTCGTCATAAACTATGTTTTTGTTGTTGCTGCTATAAGCTAAGAATCTCAATTCTCCATCGACTTGTTCTCTCATTTACCTCCCAGAAATAGATGGAGGAGGAGCTACCCCACCCGCATCGAGTTGTAATATAAGACTCTCTCCAAAATCCTTGAGTGAAGGGGAACCCAATCATTCATTGTTGACAAATTTTATAACCAAATATTTTTTAAGTAAGAGATTTAAACTTTACAATCAATTACAAATTTCAAAAACATCAGGGCATTTAACCAACAAAATACTAGTGTTGTTCAAATTTGTTCGTGTTTTCTGAACATTGTTCAATCTGTAGAAAACTACATTGTGGAATTGTTTTCTAAAATAGTGTTGGTTGTCACATAATACAAGGAGTAATCAAAGGACTCTAGGCATATGAAAATACATGAATATAAGGTTGGTTACCTTGGACATGGGGCCTTTCTCTTTAAATTCTTATTCTATTGACTTAGATGTACCTTCCTTTCTTTTTAGACCTCCTTTTGGCTCCATGTTTGAGCCTCATTTGGGCATCTTATGACACAGGACTCTCAATGTACAAACTCATTTTTCAACCTAACAATATTCAATAATACTTATAAACTATATATTCTTCTCTGATAACCCTTCTCACTAGTCGATTTCTTTATTCGATTGAATAAGTTTCTAAAAAATATACAATATGTTATGTGCCCTGAGATTTGTTTCTTGTCTTTGTCTTGAAACACAATCCAATTAGATTAACCAGCCATATTGGCAAAATTGAAAACATTTTTCCAAATATTTTTGCACTTTATTTCAAAGGCTAGCCTCAAATATTTTTGCAATTTGTTTTAAAGGCTAGTCATTATATTGTGACTATTGATTATAATTGATTTGTACCTAGTTCTCTTCACAACCTTCACTTCATTGATTCATATTCTCAAAATTTGCAAGAGCATGGGCAATTAGCATGTATTAGCATGCACAATGCATTTCATACAAACCTCCCTACAACTCCTCTACAATTCAATTGTGGTTGCGTTAGTTTCTTAATCAATTTCAATTTACTTAACGAAAATCTCCCCTTTGCTTAGCAAAAATGGAAATTGTGCATTGAGATGCCCATGCAACACAAGGATGATGGGCTAATTGGTACACATACATAGAGATTAGCTTGAGAGCATGTGGATTCGTCTCCATTTTCTTTACTGTATGTATTAAAACTAAGAATTAATAATTTGTGAACTACCTGATTGGGTATTGAAAGTTGCATACCAAGCAAGTCTAGAACAACATAATGACAATATCCCTATGTCTTTAAGTTTAAGTAGTTGAAAAGGCAAAGAACAAAAAATTGTCTTGACATTCCTTGGTTAATGTTTAGGTACCCACTGGCAATGTGAATCCCTAACTCAACTTCTTATTTGTTAATGAAACCTTACAACCTACTTCCTATTTGTAATTTAACAATTAGTCCATGAACATACTCAAATAATCTCTACTATATTGCAAATCGATCATCTTACATTTTAACTTCCTAATTATATTATTTTTTAGTAATAAAAGTTTAAATTTACATTATAAGATTATACAAAGAAAGATTATACAAAGAAAGTTTGCAAGGATTGATGATTAACATTACCATATTTTACTTTGCCAAAATCTCACCCTTCACCATAAAGGTTTCAAGGTTTAATAATATAATCCCTTACTCATTGGAAACGAACAAGCTTAAAATCAAGAGGTAAAAACTTATCAAAACGTTGATGCCATATGCAAACATAAACAAATAACTAATCGCTGGAGGCAATTGCTATGTGTCCTCACAAGGACATAATAAAAATATTAATGCAAATGTTTAAACCCTCACGTACAATTCACCTTTTACGTAAAAATACACCCTCAAAATATTTAAAATTTTATGTTTTTAAAATTTCATTTCCATAGGTTTTATTATTTATTTCATTTTTTTTCTTATACTTAGAAATAACAATGATTAATGCTATTTTAGATGCAAGCAAATCACACGTTGAATGATATTGTATTAGAGAAATGTAAGGATCTTTGGCGTGTTGCAAGCTCCAACATATATGATAATTAAGATTATATTAATTTATTTTAAAAATCTTAATGTTTTTTAGTAAGTGTTAAATAGTTTTTGTTTTTGTAAGAGAGAAAGCAAACTTCAAGTCAAAAAGCTTTTTGTTCATGAATTTTAATGTCAATTTTGCTTGTAGAAATAGAGATGATATAAAATGTAACGGAGGAAAACAACACTAAAATTTTAACTAGAAAGAAAGACAATTCATAATTTTATCGGAAGACCAAGCTACTAAACCACATATCTGCAATGGATAAGTATTTTCAAAATTCAACCATTGAGTTATGCAATCTTTATGATAAAAATGATTATAAAGTAGTTTTTTTCCATGTTCCCCACTGTGAAAGTTGTAGTGACAAATTGCACATGGGACGTGCTCATCATAAATAATTATTATTCTTAAAGAAACAAGAGATGAGTTAGCAACAACTACTTGATGCCTCATATAGTGGGCAATCAATTGTACTACCAAGCTATTATGTATAGAAGGGTTATTGTTGTCTTAGAATTGCAACACTTAATGGTAATATGTTAAATTTCCACTTCATATAATCTGCAAGCTTCATACATAAAATCCATATGAGTGGCTTCACTCCAATATAGTTATCAACAAAACAAAATTAATGTTTTCCATCATCATAGCTCAAAAGTTGTTTTGACCACAATATTTTCAAGAGAACAAAACCTTTCATAGTATTCAATCAATTTAATCAAGTCCTTTCTCAATATTTTTCTTATTATAGATTTTGGAATCTCATTGACAAAAGACACATGATGAACCTTTTTATATGGTGTCGCCTATAAGATCTTCGGCTAGAAGGGCACATACACCTTCGCCCAAGTCCTCAAGGAGACAAAATTTAGGGTTGCTCCGTCACCCAAGACTCACACTAGTTGGGCAAGTGGGCACCTTAAGTGCACGAACATGCCAAGGGGATTTCCCAAGCATGAGGCAAAGCATGGGGCACACCAAATAGGTTGGGGTATGTCAACATGAGGAGCGCACCAAGGTTAGGCCACGTCGATCCCAAGGAACGCAAAGATTGACAAGCGCACGGGTTCGTTTAGGTGCACTGGGTCCGCGAAGGGGTGTGTTGGTTTGTTTGGGCATGATGATTCGCCAAGGGGCGTGACACACCCAAAGGATGCGATGATTCGATAAGGTAACATTTGGAGTCCATATAAGAGCACAAGGCACACAACCAAGAAGGCATAGAGAAAGTGAAGAGGACAATATCAACTCAGAGATTCTGGAATAGATTTGGACAAGGAAGGGCGAGCTCCCTCAAGGGACCAAGTCACTCCATGTGGGAGGACTTGTGTTGCCTTGAGGTGATTATGTGGATAGAGTTGGGGAAACCTTTTTTGGGTTGAGTTTAGTAGCATACATGGTGACTTTGGAGTTGGGGAAGTCTTTTCCCAAGTTTGGGTGAGGCATGCTAGGAGACAAAACTACAGGTTTGTGTGAAGTCTTGCGACAGAGAATAGACGATGAGTTTGAGGTGGATGCACGTTTGGGGTGCACCACAAGAGTTGTGAAAGATGTTGTGACGTACGAGTCTTGGTGTCATGAATATTTGTATGAGTTTCTTGGTGAGGTGAGGTGAGACGTGCGGCTATGCCCAAGTTGCAAGTCGAACTGATAGTTCTCATATTGTAATTGTTTCACAATAATAAGACTTAGCTGGATGTTAGGCACATTGTGTGTTTCCCACACTATATTTATGTGTCTCTCGTTTGTTTCAGAAGTGTTCTCTTAATTTCATGCATGTATGCTTAAATGACTAAGTGTTAAGATGTTAACAAATTGTCTAAGTATACAAGAGAGATACACTAGAGTAGGAGTGCGACTCGCTTGTAGCCTCGAGCAAAGTATGGGTATTCTCTAAGTGAAGAGGCATAGTTCGAATGAAGTATCCTTGGTGTTTCCAAATAGCCAAGTGAGAATCATTCCAGTGCCACATGCCCTCAATAGGTGCATGATCGCAAGATTCAGGCAGGAATCCCATGGGGACGCGATAGATGGTATTAGAGAAAAATTTAAAGGCAACTTGGTGAGCTCTTCACCACTATGTCACCTTCATGACATAGATGGTATCAGAGCTTGTTCATCGCACATTTTGAAAAAGGGTTGGTGAGCTCTTCAACACTATATTGACGATAGATGGTATCGAAGAAGATTTGTCTCTTCACCATTACTGCAATCACAATGGTGGAGTTGAGGTGCATTGCACTTGGTTTCATACTTCGTTACGAAGACAATTTAGTGGAAACATTAGAAAACTTGGTGAACAATTCGCTGGAGAAAACTGGTTCATCACACAAACATACTTTACATTAGAATTATGACAGTAGTTTAGGTTTATAGTGCAGTGGAAGGTTGATCTGGGAACACACCTTTTATAGATCGAGAGGAGAGTTTGTAGTTAAAAGAAGCACTTAGACATGGTGGGTGATCACATATTTCATCGTAGGACTTGTCGCACATTTGATTGCAGAGGAAGTTTTGGATCAAACCTTGGTGAATGGTTTGGCAAGGTGGGTTGTTCCTTTGCAGGTGGTTTGAGCGTAGGATTGTGGACATCATTGGGGCATACACAGACCAAGGATGAATTTATTGAAGGTGAACCAAGAACTCATATATGTAGATGATCTCAGGATGGACTGTAAAAGTAATCATAGAAGTGATCACAAAATTTATTGCGAAGTTGAGAAATTTGGGTTATGACGAAGTGGACACACCTTTGTGCAAACTCAAGATAGGGCAGGTGTCCATGCGACAAGTTGAAGCACTTGGGTGAGTTGAGTGACTTGATGCAACTTAGAGCAGCTTCACAACAAGGAAATTGGTTGGGTACATTTTCATCATGACATCTTCGTGTCATGCATCACCGAGAACAATAGTTGATTCAAGCCGAGTTGTTGGACAAGTGGGTTGACCGCAACCTTCGAATGAGGCAACTCTTTGCAAAGTTATCATCTTTAGTTAGTAGTAGCATGGCTTAGCAGTCGGGTAGTCTGTGAATGGTTCCTTGAAGCAGAAGCAATTGAGGTGTGGAGATGGAAGGACATTGGAAATGAGTTCGGCCGATTGCATGAGAAGTTTGAGACTTAGATGTCTTTCTAAAGTTGATAGATGGAATCATCCTTGTATCACAACAAAGGTGATATGCAGGTTTGTGTAGCTGTAGACGGTGATTGAGGGGAGTTCATGTAGAGATTCAGTGGCTTGGGAAAGTGAAGGTTCAAGACAACAGACTTAAGCCATGGGTGAAATCAAGAATGTCGTTGGAAAGGTATGGTTGGTTTTGAGTTCTTGCATTTCCTAAGTGTTGTGGTGAGTTATTCGAAGGGAAGTAGTATGACTTGGTGGTTCAAGTGTAATCTGCTTATGCGGTGAAAACCAATAGACTTGAGGTTCACTCAAGTGGTGCAGATTCAAAGAAGTCATGTAGCAGTTGGGACATCTTGACTTGGGCGAATGTGCAGAGAGCTTGGAGTGGCATGCTTGGACGAGTCCTATGGTGGACTTAGGAAGATTTGGATGTAGCTATGGAGGTGACTTAAGGAGTTTCCTAACTCTTGGATGAGGTACTCTAGTGCGTTGGTGCCTTAGACAAATTTGTTGGGTCATGTGATGACTTGACAGTCATGATGGCAGTGCAAGAGTTTAGACCTATGTGAAGGTGCAAGGAGGTTTTGTTCTAGGAGATGGATGGAGTCAACAAATAAGTCAACCAAGAATTGTTGGCAGTCAACCTAAATGGGAAGAACACAAACCAAATGAATTAGGTGGTGTTCACTCACCTTTGGTATGGGACATTTGATGAGGCAGAGCATACATGGTAACTTGCAGATGATTGTGCGACGACTGAGAGATCCGATGGGGTCATTGGTTGCACAAGAAGTTTGAGACTTAGATGTATTTCTGAAGTGGATGAATGGAATCAACCTTGTATTGCAGCTAAGGTGTTATGCATGTTTGTGTAGTTGCAGATGATGATTGAGGGGAGTTCATGTAGAGAGTTGGTGGCTTGGGAAAGTGAAGGTACAATACAATAGACTTAATCCATGGGTGTAGCCAAGAATGTTGTTGGAAAGGTATGGTTGTTTTGAGTTCTTGCATTTCCTAAGTGTTGCAGTAAGTAATTCTAAGGGAAGTCAGATGACTTGGTGGTTCAAGTTTAATCCATTTCTGCGGTGAAAAATGACAGAATTGAGGGTCTCTCAAGTGGTGCAAAATCGAAGAAGTCATGTAGCAATTAGGATGCCTTGACTTGGGTGAATATGCATAGATCTTGGAGTGACCTACTTGGATGATTCTTGTGGTGGACTTAGGCAGATTTGGATGCAACTGTGAAGGTGATTTGAGGAGTTTCCAAACTCTTAGATGAGGTACCCTGGTGCATTGGTGCCTTAGCCAAATTTGGGTCATGAGATGACTTGACAGTTGTGATGACAATGCCAAATTTTAGACACTTGTGGAGGTGCAAGGAATTTTTTTTCTAGGAGATGGATGGAGTCAACAAAGAAGTCTACCTAGAATTGTTGGTAGTCAACCTGAATGGGAAGAACGCAGACCAAGTGACTTGGGTGGTATTTTATCACCTTTGGTATGGGACATTGGATGAGGCAGAGCATACCTGGTGACTTGTAGATGATTGTGCAATGAATCAGAGATCCAATGGGGTCATTAGTTAAGGTTGGTAGGAGTATTGGTTCAAACATGCCTAAGGCATGGAAGTTCTTTGAGGTGACTTGTTCTATTTGGAGTACTTTGGAGAATTCGTTGATATGTTTGAGGAGTGTAGGTGCTTTGGCCACACTCATAGCATATGTTGAGTTGCAAAAAGGTGACTCGACAAAAGAAAGTGAGTTGAGGACTTGCCATAGTTTAGAGGATTGTGCCAACATGCAAATTACAACATGAAGAGATTACTTGGGCATGGGAATTTCTCTTACTTTAGGCAGCATGGTTGAGGGTGAAGTATAACCATTCCAAGGCATATAGAGGTATACACAATAACATGGTTGTGTGATGCAGTAATGGGGCAAAGACAATCTGAACGTGTGGTTCTTGGTGCAGATGGGAAGTTTCGTATACGAAGACGCATATGAAGATGGGGGAGAATTTGACCAAGGAAGCCAGACTTGCGGACTTCATCACAAGTTGAGTTACAAGGGAAGAGTTGGTTGGATGTGTAAAGATTAGATGCACATAGATTTCCCTTGACTCTTCAGAGACGTGGATGCGATGAAAACTATGTGTATAATATTGGTTAACTGCACCATGAAGTGGGAAGTGCAGTCAAGGTGTCGCATATGACTTTTTTTGGGGTGACTTCACAGTGCAACAAGGTGAGGGGAGACCTTACCTTGGTCTGAGGTTGTTGTGTGGATGGACTGAATTGTGGAAGGAAGTGACCAAGATTTGGGAATGTTGTGCATTCTCAAGGAATGAACATGATATTTCAACACTTGGAGAGTTAGTGCGCAGGAGAATGACTAAGGGGTCGAAGTACGAACGCGCCAGTAGGTTCAAAGTGCAACTCTTAGACATTGTGGAGGATCTCCTTGACAAAGATTGGATGTGGCAAGACTAATGCAATGGTGAAAAATTTCCTTAGTCTTTGGAGTTGGATGGAGTGACAGAGATGCAGACATAAAAGACTAAGTTCAAGCATGGAGAAGCACATTTCAAGAACTGTACGATGGTTGGAATAGCTACCCAACTAGTACAAGGTTCAAGGCTAGCATTGTATGGAGACATGATGAAGTTGGTTGAAGTATGGAAACAAAAACAAGTTCACAGAAGTTCAACACTTAGACATTTTTTAAGTTTGATTGAGGTTGCAACAACAATTGAGGCATCATCAACAACAATAGAACAAAGAGTGATTGTCGTAGCGGGATAATGGCAACTTGGGAATTGCGGACAAAGTTAGGGAGGAGACATCCTTCCATCGTAGAATAAAAATTGGTTGCACACAACTTTGGGTAGAGGGAAGTGTGGATGGTTTCACAAGTTGCAGATGATTGCATGAGTTGTGGAAATTTTGGGTTTCCACTTCACAAAGAAACTTGGGGTTTCTAGAAGACTTAGTTGCAATGGGGGAACGAGTTTGGACACAGACTTGGAGATTGTAGATTTTGTGGATGTTGTTGGGGATGGGAATTCCTTGAGGTGGAGGAGGATGTAAGGTATTTAGCTATAAGGGCGTGGACACCCTTGCCAAATTCCTTAAGGAGATAAAATTTGGGTTTGCTTCGGCACCCAAGAGTCACACTATTTGGGAAAGTGGGCGCCTTGGGTGCATGAACACACCAAGGGGATTACCCAAGCATGAGGCGAAGCATGGGGTGCACCAAAGAGATTGTGGCACGTCAACATGAGGAGCACACCGAGGTTGGCGCGCGTTGGTCCCAAGGGATGCAAAGGTTGACAGGTGCACAGGTTCATTTTGGTGCGCCAGATCTGCGAAGCGGTGTGTCGGTTCATTTGGGCATGATGATTCGTAAAGGGGCGTGACACACCCAAAAGGATGTGGCGATTTTTGAAGGTGATGTTTGGAGTCCATATAAGAACACAAGGCACACAACCAAGAAGGCATAGAGCAAGTGAAGAGGACACGATCAACTATGAGGTTCTATGGAAGATTTGGACAAGGAGGGGTGAGCTCCATCAAGGGGCCAAGTTGCTCCACATAGGAGGACTTATGCTTCCTTGAGGTGATTTTGTGGACATAGTTAGAGTGACCTTTTTTGGGTTGAGTTTAGCAGTAGGTAGGGTGACTTCAGATTCGGGGAAGTCTTTTTGCAGGTATAGGTGAGGCATGCTATGATACATAACCTTAGGTCTGTGTGAAGTCTTGCGATAGAAAATAGATGGTGATTATGAGGTGGATGCACACTTGGGGTGCACTGCAGGAGTTGTGAAAGTTGTTGTGACAAATGAGTCTTGGTGTGAAAAATCTGTGTATGAGTGTCTTGGTGAGGTGAGGCAAGTTGTGCATGTTGGGTCACCAAAGTGTCATCCGTCACTCTTTTTCCTTGAATTTTAACCATTTTCAGTTTTCTCGTAACCTTGCATTAAGAACATTTTAATGTTTATACGAGAGATTAGACTTATCATTTTCCAATGTATTTATTTTAGTATTTTAGGGGAGTTTATGATTAAATCTTAGAAGAATAACATGTTCTCACTTAACCTTGAAAGTTGGGTTAGTTTGGTGATGATTATAGGGATAATTTGAATTTGCAACAATGCTTACTTTTACTACCTAGCTCCAAATTCGATTTTCTTCTTCAACCATTGAAGATTTTTCATGGATTTGAATCATCATCAACTATCTTAGATGTGGAAAAAATCTTGGACCATAAACAATATTAGTGTGTTTTGTTTTGAATTATCAACAAAGATCTTGTAATCATTTACTAGTTGGCTTTTAGTTTTTACTTATTAGTAAATGGTTGTAACCACATGAGAGAAAAGTGGATTTCAATTTATTAGTTTCTTATCCTATTCTCAAAGCAAACTCATGTATAAATAAGAGTGCCTTGTCCATTCCAAGGGGAGGACTATTGGAGCAAATGTCCAATTCATGATGGAGTGAATAAAGCATTTCAGGATCTTCTCTTATATGGATTGTAAGTATGTCATTTTGTTATGTTTTATCATTTGATTAAAATTCTATGATGTCATAGTTTAATTCCCCACCATGAACTCTCAAGAGAAAGAGCTCACTCCAAGAGAATGATGGTTCTTTATTTTATTTATGTAATTTTATCTTGTAGTTAGATTTCTTCATTAAATACAAGCATGGTGTGTTTCTTTTCACATGAATGGTGTGGTGGTTTAAATTGCTTGCTTTTACTTTGAAGTTTTGATTGCTTAATTTGTTTATGCCTTTAATTTATTTTCATGCTTTTAAATTCCGTCCGAGTGTGTTAACGACCGTGTGTGGTTTGTTTCCAGAAATTTAGGAAGTTGTTAACCCTGCGATCTTGAAAGAGATACGAAGCCATAAGACTTGAATATATGACTATGATATTTTTGGATTAGGTTTTATATCACAAAATTGATTTAATTTGGTTTTATGCTTGGTAAAGCTACTAGAGTTGTTAAGTATTGATTATTGCAAATGATTTATTGATCGAATTGCATTTTGAATTTAGTAGGATTATTTTAGCTACCTAGTCTTGCACATACAATGCCCGTGTCTCACAAGCTTGTGAGCCCCCATATTGATAATTTAATGATAAACAATTTAAGTAATTAAATTTCCCGATAGTGTGACTCTTCCCAAGTTGTAAGCCAAGCCGATAGTGCTCATATTGTAACTGTTTCACAATAATAAGACTTAGTTGAGTGTTAGGCATGTATTGGGCCACTCACACTATATCCATGTGTCTCTTATTTGTTTCACAAGTGTTCTCTTTGTTTCATGGATGTATTCTTAAATGACTAAGTGTTAAGATGTTAACAAATTGTCTAAGTATACAAGAGAGTTGTACTAGAGTAGGAGTGTGACTCACCTGTAGCCTAGAACAGAGTATGGGTATGCTCTAGGTGAAGAGGCATAGTTTGAACGAAGTATCCTTGGTGTTTCCAAGCATCCAAGTGACAACCCTCGTGGTGCCATACACCCTCAAGAGGTGCAGGATCACAATATTCAGGCAGGCATCTTGTGGGGACGTGACACCACCTATGAAGACAAACCCAAACCAAGAATAACTAGGACATGTTTTTTAATGATAGCAATGACATCATTTGAGAAGTTTGATGAAATGCTTGAAAATTTGAAAATTATCCATTTGATAGCTTGCAATTCTAAAAAACCCTAATGGTAGTATAAATGTAAAGGATTTAAAATGCAAATTACTCGTTGAGGTACAAGTTCGATAACATTGGTTTCAAATAATGTGCTTCTCACTTTCCTTACAATGTATGACATTGGAACCTGATCAACTTCTTTGTGTGGAAACCTTTAACCATTCATAATAATTTCAACTCGACTCTTCAACACTATGGGAAGTAATGACATGGTATACTATATCTTGCACGAATGACTATTTGTGGTTGATACAACATAGGATTACAATTGTAAACTTTGTACCTTCGACATATAGGGGATCATTCACATCATGATTGTTGGTTATTTAATAGCCTACCTTGTATCTACCATAATAATGTAATAATGAACTAAATACACCATGATTTTGATTTTGTGTTAGTGAAGCACAATGCACACATGCAAATTTGTGCTTATTAGGCATATGAATCCTCACTATGGCTTGGGAAGTTCACATCAACTAGTTACAAATACAACACCTATAGGTATTTTGGGCCATTAAATCAAGGGACTTCATGGTGAAAACCTAGATTTAAGTACCATAATATGACAAATAACAGTTTAAAAAAGGAAAGAATTACTCAAAAGTTCATGCGAAAAAATGAGAGTCATGGAAATTTTTTCCCATGTATTAAATAAAAGAAGAGTATAAAGAAACATTGTACTTACAATATTGCTGCAACATATGCAATCTCGGGATGAGAAAGTAGAAGTGATTCTAATTCAACAAGAGCAACCTACAATGCTATGTACAAGAAAAATTATGTTATGGTTGAGATTGAGTATTGAATCATTTACAAAAGTTGAGATTGAGTATATATGATCTAGGATATACTCCAAATCACCTCTAAATGTTTTCTATGTTTGGTGCATGTGCCCCTAGACTCTAGAGTTTGATACGAGTGGGAAAAAACTATTAGGAAAACCTTTGTGCAGCCTGAGAAAAGGTTGATCTTACCCATATGATCATCTTCTCAATAGGCTTCAAGTTTGTGACTAGCCCTTTTTAAGCCTCTAATTCCTAATCACCTAAGCTACAACAATTTAGTCCCAAAGAAAAAAACCATTATTCTACATAGGATTAGCCAAACTACATAATTTAAAGAACTCAAACTATTGTAATGCTTGCAAATAACAATGAAAATGACACAAATTTAATGCAACAATCCATTTGACAAAGTGATCGAAATCATTATGCATCTAAGCTTGACATTTTACCAAATATTTCAAGAAAAAACAAAAATAACAAAAATACACAACTAAGCTTGACATTTAACGACAAATTTCAAGCTAAAAGATAAAGAAATAGACAAAATATGCTATGGAATGAAATAGGACCAAGAAAAATAGTTTGCTAAGACTTTTACTGCTATTCTATGAAATGTAAAACTTATATTAGACTACTCCCAAATCATATACTCTTCTGCTTCCTCATCCTTTGCAAAAATATGCTATTTCGATATCAATCTGTTGCCATATTTCTACACTTTTGTTTATTTTGGCTACGGGGATACTAACACATTATTTAGGGTTTATGGGAATTTATTTCATACATTTTTCAAGAAAGAAATAACATACGCTCATTCCATGGGGGTAGGCCTTATCCCTGAGGCCCCCTTGATTGGAAACCTCAACAACCCTTATGCTCAGGTTTCTGCTTTCTATAACTATTGGATGGGTTTTGCTACTCTCAAGTACTTTACTTAGGTTGACGAGTATAGGGTTTCCACGGGGCCAAATCACAAGACCATGAGGTTATGGAGGAGGAGAATAAGAAGTTGAGGAAGAAGGCCAAGAGGGAGTATAATGAGACCGTGTGCTAGCTTTTTGAGTTCATTAAAAAGAAGGATAAAAGGGTTTTGGAGAGGCGGTTCCATAAGAAGAAGGAAGAGGGAAGAAGGAAGAAGAGGAGAAGGAAACACAATAGAAGATCCGGCATGATAAATTGGAGGAGGAGAAGCTTCTGAAGGAAATGTAGTGTTAATGGCAGTCAAACCCATACCATAACACCTTTGCACACCTTTGTTGCGAGCTTGTGTACTCTATCGATGTCAACTCACTGCCACTACCTAGGATCCAAATCCCAAAGACAACATCATCAACCATAAAACCAATTGAATTTCAAATAACTACCAAAAAAATTAAATCATAAAAAATAGCCTAAGATAAACTACAAGCAAAGATTATATTACCTATTTATATGATGAGATTAATCACTTGGAGTAATCATCGAATTTCCTTATGCATAAAAACATAGCAATGCGTATGTAAACTAAACACTGAACAAGTGACCACTCTATAAAACTTATTTTTTTTTAAAATGAATACTCCAAAATATTCAATATACAACCTTTAATCCAAAGAAATATACAACCTTTAATCAAAAGAAATGGAAAAAAAAAATACAACTATATTTTTAAAATTCTCAACATGCAACTTTTTCTCCCTTAATCATTGATGAAATACTTACATGTGATAATCATGGAGGAAACAGTTGCATGTGATTTTTTTCCACTTCTTCATTTTCTACGGGTGCCGACCAATTTAATAGAAAGTCACAACACGAGAAAGTTTTAGATATTTTACCAATTCAAATCCATTCCATCACCATCACATGGAAAAGTCTCAATTCCATTTCATCACCATCATATTTTACCAATTTAAACCATTCCCATCACCATCATAGGAAGACTTTCACACATGATAATTCCCATTCCCATCACCATCATATGAAAAAGTCTTGAGATTAATTTAACTTTTTTCCATGAATAATGACAATGATATAAATTTGAATTTTTTATTGAAAAAAATTACATCATACAAAGACCCTGTCTTGTTTTACTATTTGTCTTTCACTTTGTCTAAAAAGTACTATTTGTTATTGAATGGGTCTAAAAAGTAATCTTAAATATTTTCAATACTCAATATTGAATTGATTGTGAGCAAAAAGTCATGTAAAAAGTATATTTCAATATTGAGAATTAATTGTTAGCAAAAAGTATTTTTCAAACTAATTGTTAGTAAAAAGTGTTTTTAAAAATAATTGTAAGTAAAAAATCATTTTAAGAAAATATTAATGACTCACCACAATTAACTTTAACATTTAATAAATCCATATATATATATATATATATATATGAAAAAATATATAAATATTTTTTTTTTCATATAAATATATATATATATATATATGAAAATATATAAATATATATATATATTTTTTCATATATTTATATATATATATATGGATTTATTAAATGTTAAAGTTAATTGTGGTGAGTCATTAATATTTTCTTAAAATGATTTTTTAATTACAATTATTTTTATCAACTATTCTCAATATCAATTTTATATCAATTATGTTCACACATGGTTTAGGATTCACTATGGTTCACTTGGTTTGTAAAGGGCCTTTTTCAACTACTACTTAGATTCAAATATAATTGGTATATTTGTAGCGAGGGACTTGGTAACAACCAATTGCTTCATAACAAATGAGTGTTCCAATAAATAAATAGTAATTATTTATTCCTTTTGACAACAAATGTGGTGACAAATTTATTTCACTTACTTTTATCAATTATTTTTACAATTATATCAACTATTCTCTATATCAATTTTATATCTTTTATGTTCACACATGGTTTAGGATCCACTATGGTTCACTTGGTTTGTAAAGGGCGTTTTTCAACCACTACTTAGATTCAAATATAATTGGTATATTTGTAGCGAGGGACTTGGTAACAACCAATTGCTTCATAACAAATGAGTGTTCCAATAAATAAATAGTAATTATTTATTCCTTTTGACAACAAATGTGGTGACAAATTTATTTCACTTACTTTTTATCAATTAWTTTTACAATTATATCAACTATTCTCTATATCAATTTTATATCTTTTATGTTCACACATGGTTTAGGATTCACTATGGTTCACTTGGTTTGTAAAGGGCGTTTTTCAACTACTACTTAGATTCAAATATAATTGGTATATTTGTCGCGAGGGACTTAGTAACAACCAATTGCTTCATAACAAATGAGTGTTCCAATAAATAAATAGTAATTATTTATTCCTTTTGACAACAAATGTGGTGACAAATTTATTTCACTTACGCTCATTCATGAGAAGTATATAATTCTTTTTTATTGGAAGATAACTAATTTAAGTGCTTGTTTATAAGACATAGACTTGAAAATATGCACAAACATATTGTTTACAAGATACATACTTATCAAGTGAAACAAACTTTGGAATAAGTTTAGCGGATCCTTTGGGATGGGTTGGCATAGCTTTCAAGTATTAATTTTTATGATGATTTTCATAACTCCCTGGAAAAGTCCATAAAAATCCCTTGTGTAGTTTGATCACAGTGATGTGGAGTTTCATGATGATAGTTTTACATGCCAACTGTATCATTAGCTTTTCCATAGGTAGGCCTAAACTTATAATGCAAAACAATTTACAAGATTGACTAGATATATTCCCAAAGTTTAGAGTTATGTTCAAACCAAAACCTACTACGTTTGGGTTGCTCAACATATTCGAGTTATTCACATACCTAAAGGTATATCCACCTCATTTCACTAATAAGATCAAGATGGAAAATATAGTATTTGAGTGATAATCCTTCCAAGGTGTTTATGTTTTTGTTGTTGTTGTGGTGTCATTGTTATGTTTGTGCCGAAGTTCCAATTCTAAGAATAAGTCAAGTACTCCAAGTTAACATTCAATCACAAATGCTCGTGAGTCATCACTATAACAAACCACAACCTTCAAGTTTGGAATTCATTGTTGTTGATTGAAAATGAATACTTGTGCTATAAATTGATGTTCAATTTACTTCAAGTAATGTGGTTCAAGATAACAAACCATAGGTTGTGGCTTCCAATTCACTAAAATGTACTAAAAAAGATTGCTTGTGTTACACTACTAACAAAACTTCTGCCAAATTGAGATTAATTCCACATAGAACTCGTTAAGACAATAAATGACAAGTGTTAAGACAAGTCCTCCCACCATACAAACTAGTTCTCAAAAAAATGCATTGTCTTTACAGGAAGGGATCCTTATTGAACAAGAGTTCAAAGATGGAACTCTTATCTCTAAAGTAGCTAAATGCCTTTTCTAATTTTAAAATATTGATGTTTACTTATGTTATAAATTGGATGAAGATATTTCAGAAACTATAGGATTGTGAGGAACATACATGTTCTTTTAAAATTATGAATTTTACAAATAACTACTATATTAAAACTTTAATAAGTACCTCCTATATAGTTGATATATATGATTAGTACTTTTGGGTTGATAAGCTATGATAATGTATATCTCCATAAAAATCCTCCCATCATACATCCATTTCCTATCGATTCCTTTGCTTTTTTATTAACATTCAAAGTATGTTTACTATACACATTTTATGAATACAAAACATATAACTCTATTAAATTATTTTTCATTTTATATAACTTTATTAAATTATTTTTCATTTTATCGATGTGTCTTTACACCTTTTAAAACAATTAATACATTTAATAGTAAATACATGTTGCTAATATAATATAACAAGGGTTGCATGTCAACATACTCCCTACCGAGTTAGTTGGGAAATATAAGTTGAACGATGAAACTTAATACAACTAAATAACTAAATGCACGTGTAATAACATTAATGTTTATGCAACTCGACAATGATAAGAACAAAGAAAAAACAAGTAAATACATTTGTATTGTTCACGCAAAAACATTTAGCATAAGACTTTGTTCTAAGGTACCCCTGTTGTTTTAAGAAAGTTCAACAATAGCTTCAGAATAACTCTATCCTTCGATGAAACCATTCTATGGATGAGGCTCATAAGAAGCCAGAATACCAAGCAAATGAAGCGTGGAGAGCTTGATTTCCTTGTTGAGAGAAGCACCAACAAAAGCAACCATTCTATGGATGAGGCTCATAAGAAACCAGAATACCAAGCAAATGAGGCGTGGAGACCTTGATTTCCTTGTTGAGAGAAGCACCAACAAAAGCAATATGAAGATTTTGCATGGTAGGGATGAGCTGGGATATGAGCACTTTTTTTTTTTTTTGACAGAAACGGTTAATGGGATTTGTATTAAAAAACAGCGGCAAACCACTGGTGCGGTTACATAGAGGCCAAAATTACAAGAGTTACATAGTCCAGAGACCAGAAGTACAGAGAGTAACGTTACTATAGAGACTACAAATTCTAAACATTAACAACACTTAGATGCCTTGAATGGCTATTACAAAATGCCAAAAGAAATATTTCTTGCTTTTGGATGTGATTTTTGGTTACTCCTTGCCTTTTCCCTTGGGCTGCTCTCTTTCATCCTTCCATTCCTTGTTCAACTACTCCATTTGTTGCTCCAAGCTCCCCACTCTCGCTTTGTGGTCGTGCTTTGGATTTTCCATGTCTTTCCTCAGCTTCCACAGCTCTTCGCTCAGTCCAGACCTTGTGTAGAGAATATCGTTCTCTAGCACCTCCATTCTTCTCCCTTCCTCGTTATCGAGGCTCTGTAAAAAATCGTCCAAGTTTATCAAGAGGCCGCGCAGCTTCTGCACCTCCTCCTCCAGCGCTGTTATTCTTTCCTCCATGGTTGGTTTAGAGCCCGAGCTTGACGCCATCGAGTTCCCTTGTTTGCAAATCTGCTGGCCCTCCACAGCTCCTTGGTATTCTCCCTATGCTGCTTCGTCTTGCCCACACTGCGCGATGTCCCTCTTCCTATGTTGCACCCCCTTCCTTCTACCTGTGTTAAATAAAACCTCCTTAGGCTCCTTGCACTGCAAGATTCATGGATTGGAGGTATGGGTTGAGGATTTTTATTCACCGGCCCAATGATGGTGTCCTCCCTCATTTCTGAAGGTCGTGCGATCTATCTGAGATATTGTTGTCTTGTCTTCTGCTCCCCCATCTTGTCCTATGTCCACTTGCGCTGTCAACCCATTTTGAAGGCTTTATGAGATACTCCTTTCGACTAATACTCTGTTGAGTCGCATGCACCCTTTCTCCAAACGAGCTCCCACGTTGGCTTCTTCATCCGCCTGAGCGTTGTTCCCTCTCAGGACATGGAACATTTGGATAGAATGGAATTGTCTCCGGAGTAAATTGATTTTTTCTATAACATGCTGAAGTTGTCCTATGGCCACTCTGGTGTTCTGGTTTAAGGCTTGGATTAATAGCCTTGAGTCTCCAAGCACTATCAAATCTTGAATATTTAGGATTAAAGCTTGGGTGAGTCCTTTCCAGAGGGCAAGGGCTTCTGCTTTGTTATTAGACTTGATGCCTAATCCCCAGGCATACCTGAGGATGATATTTCCAATAGGATTGCTAATTATCCCTCATTCCCCTGCCTCTCCCGGATTTCCTTTTGAAGCTCCATCAAAGGAAAGAAAGTTGGAGTTCATAGAGTTTTTCCACTCTTCCAGATTACTCTTATCCATTCTGAGCTCCCAGCTACAGGTTGGAGAGATTGAAGGACCAATTGCTGAAATATTTTGGAGACCAAGATGCCTAATCCATCCCTCTTCTTCTTGTCCTAGGGGCCTCAGGTTTGAAGCCTTTATAAAGTAAGGCACACTCTCACTGAAAAGAGATTTTATTCTAGTGGCTACCTGGGCTGGGGTTCTCTTCTCTTCTCTGAAAAGTCGGTTATTCCTTTCAAGCCAGATCTTCCAAAGGATGAACTTTGGAATCGATCTCCAAAGCGCTGAGAGGTGACCTTGATTGGCTTTCATAAATGGACAAAGAGCCTGCCAGTTCGAGAGCAGAAGATGGATTTTCTGTGGGAGGATAGGGGCCAAAGCCCCTAGCCCAAGGGCTAGTTTCCAGACCTCACTGGCAAAGGGGCAGGCAAACAACAAGTGATTCGTCATTTCCTCTTCCTAAAGGCAAAGAGGACATCTAGTGGGCCCTACCCACCCTCTTTTCCTAAGATTTTCTCCCGAGAGAACACCCTTTTGAGCCACTGTCCAAACAAACATATCAATTTTCGGGAGGGATTTCACTGTCCAAATTGCCTTCCATATTACAGGATCTGGGGGAATTTGTGGAGCTGAGGCGAGGTGGGAGTAACCTGCAACTGTAGTATAAGGCCCTGCACGAAGGCCCCAACCCATCTTGTCTTTTCTTTTCTCACAGAGGGGGGTTTTCCCTTGTAGTAAATTCTTTAAGTTGATCCACTCTTCTTCCAAGTCTTGGGGTAGATTTGCAATTTCCCACCTGGACCAAGAGATATTTTCATCATTTCTCCAGGCTAAGATGTCCCACAGCTTGTGTAGATTGTTGGTCTGCATCCAGTCTCTTAGGCGCCTTAGATCTTGCCTTGTTGAGAGTGTTGGTTCGCCTAGGACTGAGTCCTCCCAGATGCTAATATCTTTCCCATTTCCTGTAATCCAAGTGATTTGCGTAAGGAAGGCCGGCAACACCTTTTGACAAAGGCTGAAGATTGGAGAGCCCTTTCCTAGCTTGGTTGGATTCCCTAGACATTTTTTCCTAAGCCCTTGAAAGTATTTTTTCTAGAGGGCTCTTTTGCTCCAATTGGATTTCCCTGAGATTATATTCCATAAGATTTTTTCCCCAAGGGCCAAGTTTTGCGTTTGGAGGTCCCTGAGCTGGAGTCCCCCTTCTAGGAAAGGTTTTGAAAATTTCCCCCAATTTATGAGATGTAGCTTCCTTCTCGTTTGCTTTCCTCCTTCCCAATTAAATTGCCTGATCAACGCTTCTATTTTCTATATTACAGATCTAGGTGCTAACAGGAGGGCACTTTGATAAATTGAAATACTTGTTAGCACTGCTTTTACGATAACTACTTTGCCTGCTATGTTCAACCAGTTAGCTCCCCAGGAGTGGATTCTGTTTTTGATTCTCTCTATCATATTATTCCAGTGTGTAGCTTTTGGAGTGTCTTTAATGATAGGGACTCCCAAATATTTAAACTCTTCCCAGCTGGTGCTGCCTTCTATTCCAAGGATTCTTGAAATTTCATGCATTTCTCTTGGATTGATGTTCCACCCATAGATTTTTCTCTTGGCCGAGCTGATCATGCTGCCTGAGATGTCTATATAGATGTCTAGCTCCTTCTTGAACTTCTTAGCTGTTGCTGGGCTTGCACCTCCAAGAAGCAGTGTATCGTTTGCGAATTGGGCATGGTTGATGTCCTTTACCCCGTTTGTAATTTGAAGGCCGAAGAGATTGAGCTGACTTTGCTCGTAATCTAGCTGGAGAATAAGGACAGAATCTTGGAGAGCGTAGAGGAGAGGGGAAAGGGGGCAACCTTGTCGGAGTCCTCTGGTTGCTTAGAAGAAATTTGTGGCTCGTCCGTTTACTAATGGTGCTATCCAGGGCCCGAAGATACAAGCTTTGATCCAGTTAATGAAGGAGGAGGCAAAACCAAATCTCTCCATCACTTGGAACAGAAAATTATGCCTTACCTTGTCAAACACATTTGCTAAATCAAGCTTGACTATCATACCTTTGTCTTTCCGTCGGAGACTTGAGAGGAGGGCCTCTTGGACTGGGATGATATTGTCCATTATGTGCCTTCCTTTAATAAAACCCCCTTGATTTTTTGGAATGATAGCAGGAAGAAAGTTTTTTAGTCTGTTCGCAATGATTTTGGTAAGGATTTTATAGCTAGTGTTGTAGAGGGAGATTGGGCATAACCTGTCAAAGCTGGATGCTCCTCTTTCCTTCGGGATCAATGCTAAGAAGGATGAGTTTGTTCCTCCTCCAATTCTGGCATAGGATTGGGATTTCTTGATGATTTTGGTGAGATCTGTCTTGATGATGTTCCAACTATGCTGATAAAATATGGCTGTAAATCCGTCTGGTCCTGGAGCTTTGTCCAGATGCAGTTGATCTAGAGCCTCTCTGATTTCTTGTTGGTCTATTTCCTTGGTTAAATTGATATTAATATCTTCATGAAAACTCGCCTGTATCAATGCCAAAGGGTAGGAAGCTGGGTCGCTTGCAGTTTGATGGGGCTCTGTGTAGAGTGATTCGAAGGCTTGCACCGCTGCCTCTTTGATTCCCTCAAAATCTGTTATGATCTGATCCTGAGCATGGATTTCAGTTACCGATTTGAACTGCTTCAGGGCCTCCACTTGCTTGTGAAATAAATTAGTATTCTTATCCCTTGCTTCAAGCCAAAGGCACCTCGACTTTTTCTGCTAGTATCTTTCTTCCTCTCTGCATGCTTGGTGCCAAATTTTTTGCAGCTTTGCCTCCTGCTGCATGATTTCTTGTGAGGGGTCCGCGTCTTCCATTTCGAGCTGATGAGCTTCTAACTTCCTTTGTGATTCTTGGCGGTCTGAAATGGGACTTGGAAGGGTTTTAGCCCAGGATTTTAAAGCTTTTTTTAACCTTATGAGCTTTTCTTCCCAAACGAAGAAGGGGGAGCCTATTACTGTACCATTCTAGATTTTGGCTACCAAGGCGGGGTAACTTTTCTCTTGGATCCACCTTGGATTGAAGCGGAAGGGGATTGAACCCAGATTGTTATCGGTGGTCAAGCTTAGAGAAATTGGCTTGTGATCTGACACACTATGCGGAAGAATAGTAGAATCAGGGTTAAGTCCCAAAACTAGTAAGGAGCTTTGGACTAGGAATCTGTCCAGCCTAGCTGCGATATGCCCTGGCCCCACCCTCTTATTTGACCAGGTGTATTTCCCTTTCACTGGATTTATATCCTCCAATTCCCAGGTAGACATTAGATCCTCTACCCATTCCCTTGCTTGGTCTCAAATGATTAAGCCTCCTTTTTTCTCATTTGCGGAGAGGGTTAGATTTAGATCCCCCCCAAGGATGATGTTGTCCAGAACATTTTGTTGCAGGAAATACCTTAAGGTCTCCCAGCAAGATTTTTTGTCTTCTAGGAGGACAGGTACATAAAGGTTAAAGAGGCTTACTTGTCTCCCTGTTTCCGAGTGAAGCAGGCTGGTGAAGATCCAGTGTTTGCGTGCTTCATGCATGATTAGGTCGTACTTTTTTGAGTTCCAGATCGTGCCTAGGCCACCCGAAGCACCTCTGGCACTTTCTGCTATACCGCTACTGTTGTTCCATCTTGCTTTGGCTTTTCTGAGGAAGTATTTTCCTTCCATCTTGGTTTCTTGAATCAGCAGGATCTTAACGTTGGAGGTTTTGATAATGTCTTTTAGTGCCTCTTCCTTGGTCGTACTTCCGAAACCTCTGCAATTCCAAGAAACAAATTTCATTGATTACTTGAGGGGGAGTTGTGGCCTCCTTGGAAGGCCTTGGACTTCTTCCTAGTTTGTCTGACATTGATCAGCTATTTGATGGTTGGCTGCGATCCATTTAGTACATCTTTGTAAGTCTCTTTTTCTCGCTCCGCTATTTTGGTTTTCCTTCCTCTTCTTGGTTTTTTTGGAGTGAGATCGGTGCTGCTATCTTCCTCACTGCTGCTTCCTAAGGAGATCTTGCCTTCCTCCATCGCTAGATCTTTTCCTGGTTGTTTGGGGTCTTGAACTTGGTCTTTTTCCTTCTCTTGCGTTGAGATTTCCACTAGTTCCAGGTTTGATCTTTGCTGTTCCGGCTCCTCTGTAGGGATTTGTTGCGTCGCTACTTCTGTAGCTTCATTTATCCTTTCTGATTTGGGTTCCATACCACTGTTCCTTGTATCTCTGTTGGATCCAAGCTC
Source organism: Picea glauca (assembly GCA_000966675.3). NCBI lineage: Eukaryota > Viridiplantae > Streptophyta > Pinopsida > Pinales > Pinaceae > Picea > Picea glauca. The sequence continues at coordinate 75,576 of JZKD02S1696559.1, forward strand.
CGCTTGGTGTGCCTGGGCCATCTTCTCCGATCTTGGACCTTTTGTCTTTGTGTGGGATCTTTCTCTCCCCACCTATTGCCATCCATCGTTTGTGTCTTTAACCATGCTAGGTTCTTTGGGGCAGTTCCTCTGAAAATGTCCGTACTCATGACATCCCCTGCATTTAAACGACAACTGTTCATAGTCAAGTTTTTGGAAGTGTTTCCACTCTCCTACCTTCAGTTTGATTGCCTCTGGGAGCCTTACCTCTAGGTTTACTTCCACACAAATATGAGCACATGAGTATTGATCTTTTGGATCCGCCTTATCTATGTAGTTTCCAAGGCCGTTACCGATTGCTTGAAGCGAGGAGCTGTTCCAGCAGTGGATTGGAAGATTTGGGAGTCTAACCCACACCGGGACTTCCTTGGGGACCTCCGATTCTGGATCAAAGCTTGGGTGCCAACGGTTCAGGTAGAGACCTTGGGGACCCATGAAATAGGGCACGTTTCTGAAGATCAAATCCCGGTCTGCTTCTGAGATGAATTCAAAGATGTAATAACCTCTACCCACCGCATAAAATGTAACACTGTTATGTATTAATGGTCTCTAGTTCCTTTGAATCTAGTTGTCTGTGGTTTTGGTGGAGGGCCAAAGCCCCATGAACTATCCAACCAACCCACGTTCTGCTAGGGAGATTGCAACTCGTATTGGTTGATCTGGAGGCAAGTTGATTTCAGGTATCGTCTCTAACCATTTTACAAAGCTAGGCGGTGCCGAGGGCGTAGATTTCTTTCCATGAGCGGTTAGAAGCTTGCGAAAGGCGGTGCCGTGAGAGGAAGGGGTGCTAGGCTCCCCACCCCCAGGAGCGGCCATGGCCGGCCCTGATCGACCTCTACAGGGAAGCCACAGCTAGGTCAAAAATCGTCAACCGTTACGTTGGCCCTTGGGTACATTCATAATGTTGTTGGATATGAGCACTTTGTTACCCATGGAAAGAATCTCATTTCCCATGGATATGGCGATTATATTTGTAGCTGGAACGTAGGGAGCCACATTTTTCTATACCTACTCCTGCGTTGCAGGAAGTTTGTAACTTTGTAATTGATGTTATGACATCCTCACTGATATAATATCATAATTTTTTTTTTTCAGAGACACGTATGGACAAATTTTCTTTTTTCTTATTGAACATATTTAACACAAATTTAGTTGTATTATATTATCGTATTTAACATTAATGCTATATTAAAAATAGTAATAATTTTTTTTTTTATATATTATAGATTTTAAATAAAAATATAATAAAAACTAAATATATCAAAATTTAGAAAATCAATGTTAGTGAATGATTTTTTCTTTTTTATTTTTGTTTATTGTGTAAATTTTAAATAATGTATGATCTCTTCCAAAGGGTATTATAAAAAAATGTTCAGTTGATTTAAAAAATTAGTTGTCCTTAAATTCTGACAACATGCTTGTGGTGTCTAAACTTGATTCACCATCGTTTCCCTCCCTTACAATTAAGTATTCTGACCTTGAGAACATCTAAACTGAACATTGTTTTATTTGTCATCTTTCATTCAGACATATGAATGGGAATATGGAAGCATGTTCTTACCTTGGGGTTTACATCTTTATCCTCCCCAAAACAATAAACAATAATGAACCACATCAATGTCCCACCTGGATCTGAATAATCAATGTGAGATCAAAGACTGTAATTTGTGATTTGATTTGAAGTTTTAAAAAATAAAGAGTTGGAGCGAACATAAAAAACACTTCTAAAAACACTGAAAAACTGGTGGGTTTTTCTAACCAGTGATTAATGGACCCGTGCATAGAAAGATCTGCAAGCAAATGTATTTGCTGTAAGGTATTGGTGGTATATCCACCTCATTTCACTAATAAGATCAAGATGGAAAATATAGTATTCAAGTGACAATCCTTCCAAAGTGTTTATGTTTTTTTGTTGTTGTGGTGTCATTGTTATGCTTGTGACGAAGTTCCAATTCTAAGAATAAGTCAAGTACTCCAAGTTAACATTGAATCACAAATGCTCGTGAGTCATCACTATAACAAAACGCAACCTTCAAGTTTGGAATTCGTTGTTGTTGATTGAAAATGAATACTTGTGCTATAAATTGATGTTCAATTTACTTCAAGTAATGTGGTTCAAGATAACAAACCATAGATTTTGGGTTCCAATTCACTAAAATGTACTAAAAATGATTGCTTGTGTAACGACCCTGCCGTTACGACAACAAGCGACGTACAACAAGTCAATTTTATTTTTCCTTTAGTGTTGCATTAGGAAAATAAAACATCAAATAAGAACGACATCATCAACACATCAATCACATATATTAATGAACAATAATAATGCATTAATAATCAAATACGATACAATGCCTACACATCATCACCATGTACCACGACACACATGCCGATGTATTAACACAATAATTAACAACAACAACAGTCATCCATTTCATCGGTCCATCAACCCTAAAATCATTAACCAGGGCGCAAGGGTAACCATCATCGTATCAATCATACATCAATATTTAATTAATCACTGCGCGCGAGAGTAAACAATTCCAAAACATTCACAAGCTAACTTAATCAATGAGTGAGAGAAAACTAGTTACTAATCAATCATGCCACATCATAAATTAAGGCGCAGTGTAGTCAACACAATTTGACATTTATTCCATGGTGCGCGAGAACTATAATATATAAACAATCATTCGTTACCATAAATTTTTCATGGCGCAATCAACAAATAACCAACACCATTCATTACATTGATGTTTCATTGTGCGCAAGAAGTAAAATCTAAACATTACACAATACATCATTCAATGCGCACGTTCAATCTCAATCCTTAATTATACATGCATCATCAATATTCCATGCATGAAAAAATCTAACTATTAATCACAGCAAAATCCAAGGCACGTGAAGTCTAATATATATATATATATCCCAATCATTCCTTATACTAGAATCTCGTCGCACCAGAAGTCTATTATCTAAACAAACAATCCTTACCTTAAATCCCATTGCGTGCAATAATCAAATATCTAACACCATCATTCAATACGTTAAATTTTCACGTGCGCAAGAAATAAACTAAATATAAGCGAACATGCATCCACTTCATCTATTGCGAAAGAGTACCCAAGCCTTTTATTCCAAGGTGCAAAGAGAATCTAATCTCGTAATTGATCATACCTTATAATCATTACGAGGTGCTAAGGATATCTAATCATGCTTCAAAAATATTAAAGACGCATTAGAAACCAATTTCTAATTAATCTCATCATCCAGTATGTATGGCGCAAGGAAAACTAAACCATAAATTCAATGTATATCATAATAAACTCGGGTGCAATAGTAACAACCATTTAAATCAATGTTGTTAAAAACCAAATATCAATATAGCATAGAAAACCCTCAGAAAAAGTACTCAATGCCTTGAAAAAGAGATAATTTCAGATAATAAGCCTCTTCGAGGGGGCAACCTCCTTTTACCCCACTT
>JZKD02S1696559.1:83910-103555 GCA_000966675.3 Picea glauca
AATTTACAGTAACTTCCCCACAACTTGCCGATTTTTGGCCTTTCTAGGAGATCTCACTTGTATAGTGTGCCCCGCACAAAATAATTGATATAAAATTCTGAAACTCACACCAGAACTACTACAGACTTTCCATGATCCAATGAAACTAGTCCCATGCAATTTGGATACTCTAGGAAGAAGTTATGATTGTTTTACTTGGAACACCTTCTTGAGACTAGTCAATAGGATTAGTCAGATACCCTATGTTACACCGGGTTTATCTACAAATTTAAGATGACCTTGAAGCTAAACTTTTTACCACAGATACTTTACTAATTTCTGTAAATATCCTCTGGAGTTCAGGGTCTAAAACGTTACAGAAAAGTTTTTATAGCGAGAATTCCGCAATGACTCGGTTTAGGATGATTCCAGAACCCTATCCTGTACAGGCTGTATCTCCGAAAGTATAAGGCCTCAGGAGCTAAATTTTGAACCCAACATACCCTGATTTGTCTAATAAATATCCTCCAAGCCGTTCCTTCTGAAACATTGTAGAAAAAAAGTTATAGCGAAAATTCCAAGGTGTCTCAAATGTAGCAGAAAAACCCCAAGACCTTGAGCTATGATACCATATGTTAAGAACCAAATATCAATATAGCATAGAAAATTCTCAGAAAAAGTACTCAATGCCTAGAAAAAGAGATAATTTCAGATAATAAGCCTTTACGAGGAGGCAACCTCCTTTTACCCCACTTAAATGTTCAAGTACAAGATGATTCAAAATGAAGATGTCTCCTTGGTATATATAGGAGACTAGGAGGTATAATTACAACTAATGGCCTAAAGCCGACATAAATAAAATAACACTACTAATATAATATACCCCAATTAAGGGGTAATGAGCCAATATTAGGGCTTAACAAATGCGCACATTCAATCTAAAAACTATATCACTCATCGACACTCAAAATTATTATGCAAAAACAATTGAACATTAATCGTGACGCAACAACTTAATTATTAGCTAAACAAAATTGCACTTGGTCAACAAATTTATTCAACAATCTATTCTTGTTAGGTATTATTTTATCAAGAGAGAAGGACCATCTAAAGTATGCGATAAGGGTAGTTTTACCAAGACCACACCGCATTAAATTTTTTGGATAAGGTAAAAATACATTCACCATGTTGTTGAAGGATGCAAGACCATAATCACATGGTACAATTTGAAATAAATAAGAATACTAATTTATCATTTTGAAATTATTTTCCATAAATTCTTAAATTTTAATAAAACAAGAATAATATTTTATTAGTTGGGGCCCAACACATTTTAATCAAATAAATGCCATTATCAGGCAGCAATTAAAGCATTTAAATAAAACAAAACTAAAAGTCCGAATTCGAAATGACCAGTAGCATAACGAAATACATGGCACCACGCGGAGAGAAAAGAAAGGGAACACCCTAAGAATAGAACCTCTGTCGATCTTCAAAAAACGTCGAGCTCTAAGGGACGAGTAGAAGGAGCATCGACCATTCTGGCCTCGACAGAGACTTAACAATGGCAGTAATCTGGTTTTTCGAAATCCCAGCGGCTATAGTATCTCTGGTGGGAGATCATCAGCCCGACAACGATTGTCTTTTTCGAGGTGGCAAAAAAAATCAAACATGATATCTCCCATCCTACGACAGACCCCAAACGACAACATTGTTGTTTTTTGAGCGCTTGCTAAAACACAGAAACTCTAAAAATATTAACCAGAAAACTTTTAGCATATAAGAAGGTCAAAATCCACAGTAGTGGAAGGATTCATGGTGAGAATCCTTTTTCGTTCCAGAAAGTAGTGTGTACTAGGTGGAGGAATTTTTTTGGAGGAGGAAAACACAGTCCTCAGGTCAAAAAGTGCAAAGATAGTTCTATGGCCCGTCTGCCGTTGGGGAGAAGGAAGGTGAGGCAAATTCTCATGCCAAAACGTAGAGAATGAAAGGCACAATGCCTGGTGGCTTTCCCCGATACGCAGGGTACTTTTGTAAACAAAACGCTGAGACTTTTAAGGGAAAAACGCAGAGACGTTTTAAGAGGAAAACACTCAGACTTTTAAGTGATAGACACGAAGACGTTTTAAGAGGAAAACGATGGGACTTTTAAGGGAAGGACACAGACATTTTAAGAGGAAATCCCTGGGACTTTTAAGGGAAGGACACAGAGACGTTTTAAGAGGAAATCACTGGAACCTTTAAGGGAAAGTGCAAAGAAAATGGATAAGGCCGAGTGAGGTCCAAGAGAAACGCTGCATAAAACGCAGAGGTGAAATAAGTAAAACAAAACAGCTTGAAATAAGGTAGGTTCAGAGCTTGATCTGCTCAGAAAAACGCACAGCATTAAGATTAAATCTCAAGATATCTAAGGGATAAATTCGTTGAGCGCAACCAAAAATCGCAAGAAAATCTGTGGAATAATTTCGCTGAGTAGCAAGGGAAAACACAAAGATTGTACGCATATACCAAGCTGATAATACCCCCAAAATATATACACAAGATATACTTTAAGCGTTATGAATTCCACAAAATACAATAAACTCAATACATTGCATTGCTAATTCAGTGAGGAGTACCTTAACTGAAGGCGAGCAAGTCGAAGACGTTCTTTTGCTCTTGCGCTTTGTCGAACGCGTTTCTTGTTAATCATCGAGACCTCACCGGTATCTCCCAGCCAACGTTAGAGTACTCTTCTTCCCTTTGAGCCCCCGAGCCACAAAGGGGTCACACACATAAACCAAAGAAAGTTAGCTCCTAGCTCGCCTCGCAAGGTCGAGCTACCACTCTCTATTCAAGCTGGGTATCCCAAAGCCCACAAGAAAAATCAGTCAAGAAAAATCCGACATCATAACCTTACGCATAGCAGTCGTCCTCCATTCCTCTCCTTGACCATTTGCTCATTTAATTCATTTATTTAATAATTTAATTAGGAATTATTTCCCCATCCACTTGTCACTTGTTCCCCTAGTTGCACTAATAAATCCATAATTTTATTAATTTAAATGTCAATTTCCCTTACCTTCTTTTCTTAAATGCACTCCTAGAATTACTCTTAGCTGTCCCTTTATTCCCTCTATTTCCCATTATGACTGACACCTTTTTAAAACGGAGTTGAGTTAAGATAGGGAACATTTCCTACTTAGATTAGACTCTAGATTCCCTCCCAAGCCTACACATTCTTTTATGCTTTATTCCCTTCTTAAATTTAATTTCTAATTTGGTATTTTATGCACACAAGTGTATTGAATTATTCTTTAGATTTATTTTAATTTCATTGATTTTCTAGATTGATTTAATTCACCCCTCATTAGTTATTTTATAATATTTGTTTCTGTCCTCCCAGTAACCTAGACTTAGGCTTAGTTAGACGCCCCCTTTAAAAAAAAAAAAAATTATTATACCATTAGAGACTATGATTAATAAACCCAATCTATAATTAATTAATCAATTGATTGATTTAGTCGTGTTTAGGATTATACAAGGTTTAACATTCACTCAGTTTTCTAGGCCACCGAGATTCATTGACTCAACGGTGTTTAAAATCGTGACGTGCCCTTCAAGACGCACTATGTGATCCAAGGGTGCCACTCTCCTTTATTCATGTTTCATTTATGCGACGTGCCCTTCAAGATGCACTATGTGCTCTAAGGGTGCCACTCGCCTTTTGACTAATTTTGGTAGTTGTCTAACCCCTGGAGTCAATACTTCGTCAGGCAACCTTGTGGGAGACTAAGGTCCTCTAAGGAATAAGGACCCTGCCTTATTGAGCGCCGCTTAGAATCTTCATGAGCGACTGTCTAATTCTACCCTCATGACATCATGTATCTCTCGAACTAGGTAATTGTTAACCTACAATTCGAGCCATGGTAGGAGTGTTAGTAGGCTGTGGCAAGGCTGCTGCCATACCTCTCCCTCAACATCTCTGGTTGTTGTGCATGGCCCCTTTACTCCTAATGTGAGTTTGATTAACAAACAATCGTCAGCCTACATCCATCAACGAAGTATGTCAATGATCCATAAACAACATCATAATATACCTAGTCATATGTCACATATGCAATAACAAAAATACTCAAACCATATACAATCCACTCCCTGACTCGATCTGAAGTCCAAGGAGGTCCATCGATGCCATCGACATCCTCAATCTGTCAAGAGTCCTGCACACTCAGGAGAAACCAATCAATAGCACCTGTTTATACATAAATTAAATAACATAACATAACATCATAATCCATAATCTCACCATCAAAATCTATAAGCGAAGCAACCAATCATAAAATCAACCGGATCACTTGCACGCAAGTGTCCTCAAAGAATAAGTCACATTAGGTGCGTGCAAGAGCGGGATGTTACATAAGTGTCCTCTAAGAATAAGTCAAGTACTCCAAGTTAACATTGAATCACAAATGATCATGAGTCATCACTATAACAAACCACAACCTTCAAGTTTGGAATTCATTGTTGTTGATTGAAAACGAATACTTGTGCTATAAATTGATGTTCAATTTACTTCAAGTAATGTGGTTCAATATAACAAACCATAGGTTATGGCTTCCAATTCACTAAAATGTACTAAAAATAATTGCTTGTGTTACACTACTAGGCAAAATTTTGCCAATTTGAGATTAATTCCACATAGCACTCGTTAAGACAATACATGACATGTGTTAAGACAATTCCTCCCACCATACAAACTTGCTCTCAAAAAATGCATTATCTTTATAGGAAGGGATCCTCATTCAACAAGAGTTCAGAAATGGAACTCTTATCTCTGAAGTAGATAAATGCATTTTCTAATTTTAAAATATTGATGTTTACTTATGTTGTGAATTGGACGAAGATATTTTAGAAACTATAAAATTATGAAAAACATACATGTTCTTGTGAAATTATGAATTTTACAAATAACTACTATAAGAAAACTTTAATAATTACCTCTTATATATGTTCTTGTGAAATTATGAATTTTACAAATAACTACTATAAGAAAACTTTAATAATTACCTCTTATATAGTTGATACATATGATTAGTACTTTTGGATTAATAAGCTATGATAATGTATATCTCCATAAAAAAATCTTCCGATCATACATCCATTTCCTATCCAATCCTTTGCCTTTTTATTAACATTCAAAGTGTGTTTACTATACACATTTTATGGATACAAAACATATAACTCTATTAAATTATTTTTCATTTAATATAACTTTATTAAATTATTTACACATTTTATGAATACAAAACATATAACTCTATTAAATTATTTTTCATTTTATATAATTTTATTAAATTATTTTTCATTTTATTGATGTATTTTTACAACTTTTAAAACAATTATTACAATTAATAGTAAATACATGTTGCTAATATAATGTAACAAGGGTTGCATGGAAACATAGTCTTTGGTGAGTTAGTTGAGAAATATTAGTTGAACAATAAAACTTAATATAACTAAATACATAAGTAATAACATTAACATTTATGTAACTGGATAATGATAAGAACAAATAAAAAACAAGTAAAAGCATTTGTATTGTTCACACAAAAACATTTAGCATAAGACATTGTTCTAAAGAACCCTGCTGTTTTAAGAAAGTTCAATAATGACTTCAAAATAACTCTATCCCTTGACAGAACCATCGTATTGACGGGGCTCATAAGCAGCCAAAATACCAAGCAAATTAGGCGTGAAGGCCTTGATTTGTTTGTCAAGAGAAGCGCCGACAAGAGCAGTATGAAGATTTTTCATGGCAGGGATGTGTTGGGATATGAGCACTTTGTTACCCATGGAAATAATCTCAATTCCCATGGATATGACGATTATATTTGTAGCTAGAACGTGGAGCCACGTTTTTCTTCACCTAATCCTGCGCTGCATGAAGTTTGTAACTTTGTAATCGATGTTATGACATCCTCACTGATATAATATCATAAAGAAAATTATTTTCTTTTTGCTTATTGAATAGATTTAACACAAATATAGTTGTATTATATTATTGTATTTAACATTAATGCTATATTAAAAACAAGGCTGCGTGGCAGCTAAGTCCCCGCCAAGGAGGTTATAAAGCAAATTTTGAAAAATGGGGTCAAAGTGTAAATGAAACGAAGTGTTTGGTGCAAAATGTATATGAGGGAAATGTTGTGTGCAAGGTGCATATTTTGGAAGATGGGGCAAAAGTAAATGATGGTTGGTAGGCCGAGCACCATCTAATTTTGGAAAGTATATAACAAACATTTTTTTTTTTGAAAGTATATAAGAAAGTAAAAAATTTGTTGACAGTGCAAGATTAAATTTGGAAATTTAAATGCATTTTCAATGTGGACTGGTGAAAGATAAAAATATATGATGACATAAAATTAATAGGAGATAAGAAATATAAAAATTTTAATGTATTTGTGAACATTTTCCATACAGACTGTTGAAGGATAAGAATAAAAGTCTAACATATTAAAAAATAAATGCATTTGTTTTACAGAGTGATGAAAGATAAGAGTAGAGTCTTTAGGATATAAAAATTTAGATGCATTTTTATTTGAAATCTGTCAGAAAATAGAAGTTTGTTACATGCCACTGCAAATTTTGAAATATACAAAAAAAGCAAAGTGTGTTACATATAAACCGGAATTTCAATGCGTTTGTCATGTAGACTGGGATTGGGGCTCCCACGAACCATTAGAGAAATATTTACAAGAAATAGGATTGTGGAAAGAAGATAGAGTGCAACAACTGCAAAAGAAAATAAATAGAAAGATATAAGTGTTTGCCTATACATGTTTATTTAAGAAAGAGGAATAACTGGGTTGAGAAACAAAGAAAGATGGGATGACTAAACTTACATTGAGGGTACATATGAGTGCTTTGGCTATTTGCTTGTGGCTGCCCTTTCATTGATGTCGACGACGACTGCGGTTTCAAGGATGTTCTCCACGACTACTGGAATGCTGGAAACTGTCGGTTGTCTTTCGTTGGCAGCCTGTTTCAATTGCCTTTCGACCCATTCTTCAATGTATACTCTCATTGGGGTGACATTGATCTCATTCTAGATCTTGATGCTAAAAATATCATTTTCTAATTCCTGGAAGTCGATAGAAAGATTAGAGAGAGCCTGATGAATTTCCTCATTCTGTACTGCATATTTGATTAGCTAGTCATGGACGTGAGACTGATCAAATTGAAGGATGCTGTAAAATTTTTCCAGAGAGAAGGTATTCAACATAGAAACCTGTTTATCAAACTCTTCTCTGGTTAAGGGCAAGGAGTTTGCGATTAAGAGGGGGTCTTGGAAGTCGTTTGTTTCCCTGGCTAAGTCTATATTTGACAACTTTGTGAATAATTTATCTTTCTTCGATATGACTTGTTCACATGACTAAACAATGAGATGCAGGTTGTTTACTTTTTCTTTCCAACATGCATTCAATGGGCCGATCCAGTTTTTGGATGGAATATCTTCTTCTCTTCTTTTTGTTTTTGTCATATTGTTGACAATCTTACCAAAAGGGATGACCGTTTTTAAGAAGAAATTTTCTTCATCTTTTAATTTGGCTTGCAAAAGCTCGAGCAAGCTATGTGCCCTGGTTCCAAGGGAAGCGATGATTTGTGATATTTTCCAAGCATCGGTAACCAATTCCATTCTTTTTGTGATATTGTTTTCCACATATCCTTTACATGATGCGAGTAGGGTGGAGGGTGCTTTTACATTGGGTGCAGGGGTGCTAGGCATGGCTATTGCCAAATGATTGACAAACAATGGCATAGGAAAGAAAGAGTCTTCCAATTTCTTAACTTGGTCCTTCAGTCTGGCATTGTGGGTCTCCATGCGTTCAATGGAGTCATGAAGTGCTTCTCCGGTCACGGTGTGAAGTTGACAGATTTGGGACGACCGCATGTTGGCAACGTCAACCTCTGAACAAGATTTGCCTTTGATATTTTTAACATTTTTTTTCTTCTGAAATATCAATTTTTTGTTCCGGCTATCAAAAACAGTGCTATGGAACATGAAGGATTCATCTTCACCAAATTTTTGGGCAACGGATATGTCCATTGGATGGATATGGTGGATGACGTCCTTGAGATGATCAAAGAAGGGGAACATGGCATCCAGATCAGTGTCAATTTCCATGTTCTCACTCTGAATTTCTGGGTCTTCTGCCTGCCCCACATTTTTTTTTCTCTTCTTCTCCACTAGAAGCTTGTGAGAACTATCAATTTTAGAGTGAGGAGGGTTGTTATGTCCTCCTCCATTTGAATAATTTTGGGTTTCTTTGTTGCTGTGATGGGCCATTCGAACGATGCTCTGGGATGTCGTACTTTTTGGAGTGGTATTTGCGGATTGAACACTCTTGTCACTGGGGTCTTTCTCCTGTTGCGTGTACAATTTGGTATAGCTTTGCACTACCTCTACGTCGCCGACATTAGAGGCAGGCTCACGACTGTCTCTATTTTTGGGCAGGTGTTTATTTACAAAACAATCGCCGAGGCCAAGTGAATGTAAATGTTGTTTAAAAATATCATAGGGGTCGAATCCTTTTATGTGTTCAACATATCTGAGGTTGGAGATACTAAAATGTGTTGTGAAATCCTCAAATTTAATGACGTTTTTCAACCACGAACTCCCCTATTTTCCAAGGCATAGGAATGAATTGTTTTTTTTTCTTCCTTTGGAACAAATGGAACTAGTAGTTGTATTGACGTGCTACTTCTGTAATAAAAATTCTGTCCGTAATGTGACATGGAAGAAGAGCAGGTTGTTCCGTGGAGCCAAAAATTCTTATGACAGTGTAATTATCCAAATGTTGGACTGTTCCCTTTTTGTCCAAAAAATTAGTTGCATGTTCAGATAAGCGGGGAGCATTTTCTCCTAACAAGAAAAGTTTGAAAACAGACAGGAAGCCATTAAAAACCTCATAAAAACAATGGGAAGCCTTGTGCTTCCACAAGGCCTGGTACCAGAATGTTACTGGGTGGAAATCACAGTTGACATTCTTGGACAGAGACAGTTCCAGAAATCGACATGAATGTGCTATTGCAAAAACTAAATAGGATGACATATAAAATTTCTTTCCCCTTTTGTAGCTTGACAATTGGGAAGAGATTTCATAAGAAATTATCCTTACCCAATCAAAAATGGCTTGTTCGTTGACTTGAAATAAAAAATGTAAAGAGCCATGCGTGAAACAGTAGCTGTGGATTCCTGTTCCGTAATTCTTGTAAACAACCAGGCAATTTCGTGAAGTTTTTAAATGAACTAACCTGCATAGTTGTAATATCTTCAGGAACTAGATCCGGGTTTTCCAAAAAAAGGGGCAAGAGGTCCAATCCATTATTATTCTTTGCTAGGAACTATTTGCAATCTTCTCCTTTGAACGTAAATGTTGGCTCAGGCAATTTATACATCTGCTAGAAGAGATGAGGTGATAAAGAAACAGAAGAGCGGTCGTGCAGTGGAATAATTCTTTTCTCTGTAATAAATTTATCGGCACACCAAGAGACCAGTTCCTTAAAGTCAAAAACCTCAGGGACACATCCTGCATGAGAAATCCCAGAGGTCCAAATTACTTGGTTCTTTGCGGCAGACATTGAGTAATAAGAAAATGCCCTGGACCAGTGGAAGTTCTAGTTGTGACGACCGAATATGTTCACTGTATCTCCACAGAACTGGTGCGGAACTGATGCCATAGGTTTATGAGAAGGTTGCTTTGCTGCAGATGATGGTTTAAATGAACAGTCACAACGAATAATGTAACTTTTTGCTAAATCTTGTTTAAATGCTTATGAATGGGAAAGCTCCTCGAGCCTTTCGTTGATTAGTGACAATCGGTATTGGTGGTGCATGATGAACTATTAGGAGTAAAGTTTATTTATTGCATATTTAGAAATGCGAAGGTGGCAGGTACAACGAAGAGAAATTAAGAAATGGAGGTTTCTTGAACGTGCGAAGGCCACTTAGTGTGAAAGGGATTTCATGATTTTGAAATGAACACTCGGAAGGGACAATATAATCTCCCCGCAAATTTTGGTTTAATGTGCATGAATATGAGATTTCCTTGGCCCTTTCGCCCATCAATGACAATATATACGGTTTCTGCATGATGGCCTGTTAGAATTAAATGCCAGTAATTCCATATTTAGAAACAAGACATGTCTATATATATAAAAAACTTTATATTTTCTTTTATTGTAGAGAAGTGCGAAGGTGACAGAGACAACGGAGAGAAAGGAAAGAATGGCAAGTTCTGAAAAGCGATTGGACGTGATTCAAAAAAGGGTTACGGGGATAGTTAGGAAGAGATCATGAAGGGGGAGTTAAGCGACCGGTTTGTATATTTTCAGAATTTCGGCAAAATGGCTAAGTATGGAATAGGAAAATTGCTAATTGCATGCGTAGCAATAAGATCTTATGCATAATTTCCAACTGCTAATTCCAAAAGGACGTTGGCACAAGAAACAATGACTATGAACTGGATGTTTCTTCAACCCGGCAAAGGGATGATTCCCTAAAGAAATTTGAACAAATGGTGAAGTATGGAAAGAAGACAGATGGGCTTCAAAACGGGTTGACAATAGTTCCAATAAATATGTGAGGAAGCGGTGGTTAAATTGTATTTCTTGAAAGTTTTTAGTGCAAAAAATGTGCATCACGGAAAAGGGCATGATAGGTGGACCGTAATAGGGAAAGGGGTAAAATTTCATGTTTCAGAATTTTTGAGTGCAAAATGTGTAAAACAAAAGAGATCATGAAAAGGGCATGATAGGTCAACCGTAATACGAAAAAGGGCATGATCTAAGAACAATTGAAAATTTGTATATAGCAGAGCTACGAATGCTGTTTGGAGGTCCTGGAAAAGTAGAGGTACAATGTTGATGTAGCCAACAGGGTCCTCTTGTCAAATTCTATATGGTGGAACTCTGGGTGGCAGTTGTGGGACAGGGAACAATAGAGGGTCAATTTAAAGAAAGGGGAAGCAATGGTTGGAAACGCATGAATTGGGAAAATGGAAAGGCAAAAGACATTTTTTGTAAGTGCGAATTGGTTTCAAAGAAGCCCCATTGTTGCAAAATCATGATCTACTAGTTATCAGGAAATGCGTTGTTGAAGATTACATTTTATTACAACGTGCACATGCAGTTATGTTCTTGATACATTATTCCATGACTGTAACATACCAACTGAAGTAGTGAACTTTGTTTTGTACTAATTAGCATTAAAACTTAATAATTGCATCTCTAGAAACAAGAAGAACGATTTTGCTGGAACATTTTGCATTGGTATTAGTAAACAGAATATTGAAGAAGTACGAGAGCATTGAAGTATGCCAATTAGAACATGTGTGAAACCCAAAAAAGTGGCAGAGACGAAGAGTCCAAGGCCAAAATTTCGTAATAGCAAATCCATTTAAAAAAATAAGAAAAGTATTGAGTACTGTACATCTATGCTTAGAAATTGGATCTAGTTCTTCAATTGAAAACATTGAAGGTATATGCGACAAACACATGCACGGGTTCCGCAGTATGCAAGATCCTTGGAGTTTTCTCCTCGATTAATCATCCTCTGCTGAAATTGATATTTTTTAGAAGCTTTGCCCGAGGAAGAATATGAAAATGGTTGTAGGGCAAGTGGAATAGCCCTTAGTTGAAATTGACTCTTCATAGTCGAAAAAAATTCAGTAGTACAACTTGCACGTGTAATTACAGAGGCCCAAATTAGTCCATTTTGGGCAGAAGGAGATGATTAGTAGGAAAATGCGTTGCAGCAGTGAAATTTTTTCACCTGATACCCGAAAATGTTAAACAATATTTTTTTGGCTTGAAATATATCTCTGGAAGCATCAACATATGATTTATTTATAGTCAAACTCTTCCACCCAGAACAGACTAATTTGGAACTCTGGAATTCCTACTTTGGTGGTGCAAAGTGGTTGTTGCATTCACTGTCCGTTTTTTTTTCTTCTGAAACTTTTTTTGATGTTGTCATGACTGCGATCACCGAGCCAGGAAGGTCTGTTCGTTATGGTTCATTTTAATTTGGGCCCATGAGTGGGAATATTTTCTGCATTGCCATCATCCATTGCCGTATCATCGTCCATCAAATCATCTTCTTTTGGCTTCGAATTCATGGCATAAAGTTCTGCGACAGACATGACTGCAAGTGGGTAGGTTCTCTGAGCAACCAAGGTTGGCATCAAATTTTTTGGCTTGAAATATATCTCTCGGTGTACCAAGGGACCATCTCATTTTTTGCTCATGGCCAAAGAGAGATGAATAGTAAGAATATGCTTTGGAATAGTGGAACTTGTGGCCATTATGCCCCAATGTGTTGACTGTGTGTGGAGAGAACTGCCGCCACAAGTTATTAAGAATTTCCGTTTGCTCGAGACAATGTTTCAAATGAAAATTAGGGAGGGATAATATAAGCCTCCAAAAATTCTGGTTTAATGCGTATCAATGGAATATCTCCTCGATCATTTCACTAATCAATGACAATTTCCAGGGTTCGTGCGGAATGAGCTGTGACCATCATAGCTCACTAATTACACAATTAGAAAAAAGTGCGAAGGTGGTGGTGACGGCGAAAAGACATTAAGAATCATAAATTTCTTAAAAGCACCAACCTGTCGGAGGACAAAAAAAAGAAGATTGCATTGCCTTTGAAATGAATACTTGGAAAGGATAACATGCTTGTGCGCAAATCTTAGTTTAATTCGTACTAATGACAAATTTTCTCCTAAATTCTGGACATTAATGACAACTGTAATGGTTGCTGCAGGATGGATACTAGCATTAAAGCTTAATTATTGCATATGGAAAGTGGGCAGGCGGGTTACAAAAGAAAAATGGAAGAAGATATACCCAGGAGACGTGAAGGCCCGATGGTTCTCTGCCTGGCGGGCTGAAAATTGAACCTCTATTGTTTTGTGTCTTACAAATAGCACCTACACTTCCATGAGATACAAAATGATAGGTGGAGTTGCAAGTTGGTTGGTTCAACATTGCGGGTTGGTTGGTTAAACATGTACTTTTATAAAGTATGGACATCAGATTGTAAAGAACTTATCCGAATTTGTGATTCCATACTTGGGCACTTTTTGTTTCACGCGTTCGCGGCCTAGCGGGCTGAAAATTGAGTATCTATTGTTCCGTGCCCTAAAAATAGCACCCACAGTTCCGCGATATACAAATTGATAGTGGGAGTTGCAGAGATGAGTTTCTAGATAAAGTATAGACATGAGATTTTATACAGCATATGTGGATCACTTATTCCATACTTAGGCACTTTTTTGATCGCGGGTTCGCGGCCTGGCGGGCTGAAAAAATACTGAATATTGTTCCATGTCCTACAAATAGCACGTAGATTTCCATGATATACAAATTGACAACATGACCTACAGGTTTCTTGGCTGAACATTGCATTTGTACTGTTCTAGAACGTATGCAGATTCTTCGTTCCCTGTACTACAAATAGCAACCACATTTTCGCTATATACAAATTGACAGGAGGACCTACAGGTTGCTTGGCTAAACATTGTATTTGTATTGTTCTAGAACATATGCAGATTCCTCATTCCATACCTGGGCACTTTTTGGCTCGTGGGTTCGCGGCTTGGCGGGCTAAAAATTAAGTATCTATTGTTCCGTGTCCTACAAATAGCACCTACACTTCCGCAATATACAAATTTACAAGCGGGATTCTTGACATAGTCTCTATATAAAGTATGGAATGATATTTTATACAACATATGCAGATTCCTCATTCCATACTTACGTAGTTTTTGGATCCTGGTTTCGTGGCCTAGCAAGCCGAAAATAAAGTCTTTATTGTTTCGTCTCCTACAAATAGCACCTAGATTTCTGCGATATACAAATTGACGACAGGAGTTGCGGAGATGAGTCTCTATATAAAGTATCGACATGAGATTTTATAGAGCATATGTGGATCCCTGTTTCCATATTTAGGCAGTTTTTTGATCACGGGTTTGTAGTATGGCGGGTTGAAAAAAGAGTCTGTATTGTTCCCTGTCCTACAAATAGCACTGAGATTTCTGCGACATACAAATTGACATGAGTCGCCACGGGCTGCTTGGCTGGACATTGCATTTGTTTTTTTCTAGAACATATGTGCATCCCTCATTCCATGCTTGGGCACTTTTTTGGATCGTGGGTTCGCGGGCTGAAAAATAAGTATCTACTGTTCCATATCCTACAAATAACACCCACACTTCTGCGATATACAAATTGACACGTGGACCTGTGGACATAATCTGTATATAAAATATCGAATGAGATTTTACACAGCATATGTGGATCACTAATTTCATACTTAGGCAATTTTTGGAGCACGCGTTGGTGGCCTGGCGCACCGAAAATAGTCTATTGTTTTGTCGCCTACAAATATCATCTAGACTTCAGCGATATACAAATTGACAAGATTTTATTGTCCCGTTGCGATCCTGTATCAATTTCATAGTTAGCGATTTTTTTTGATCGGGGGCTCTGGAGCTGTCCGTGACATATAAATTGACACGAGTTGCTACAGATTGCTTGGTTGAACATTGCATTTGTATTGTTCTAGAAGATATGTGGATCCCTCATTCCATACTTGGGCACTTTTTGGATCGCGGGTTCACGACCTGGCGGGCTGAAAATTAAGTATCTACTGTTTTGTACCCTACAAATAGCACCCACACTTCCGCGATATACAGATAGACACGCAGACCTGGGGACAAAGTCTCTATATAAAGTATGGAATGAGATTTTATACAGCATATGCGAATCACTAATTGCATACTAATTGACAGGTGGACTCGGGTTGCTTCGTTGAAAATTGGACTTTTATTGTGCCGTTGCGATCCTGTATCAATTTCATAGTTAGCGATTTTTTTTGATCAGGGGCTCTAGGGCTGGCGGGCTGGAAATTGGGCCTCTATTGTTCCGCGCTGTACAAATACATTGTTCTACAACATATGCGGACCTACGGGTTGCTTGGATGAACTTTGCATTTGTATTGTTGTAGAACATATGCAGAGTCCTCATTCCATACTTGGGCACTTTTTGGATTGTGGGTTGGCGGCCTGGCGAGTTGAAAATTAAGTATCTATTGTTCCGTTTTCTACAAATAGCACCTACACTTCCGTGATATACAAATTTACACGCCGGCTTGTGGACATAGCCTCTATATAAAGTATGGAATGAAATTTTATACAACATATGCGACATTCCTCATTCCATACTTAAGCAGTTTTTGGATCGTGGGTTCGTGGCCTAGCCGACTGAAAATAGTGTCTATTGTTTTGTCTCCTACAAATAGCACCCAGATTTCCGTGACATACAAATTGACAAGAGGAGCTGCGGGCTGCTTGGATGAACAGTGCATTTGTATTGTTCTAGAACATATGCAGATCCCTCATTCCATAGATGGTCATTTTTTGGATCGCGGGTTCGCGGCCAGGCGGGCTGAAAATTAAGTATGTGGAACCCTCATTGCATACTCACAAGTGGACTCGGGTTTCTTCGTTGAACATTGGACTTTTATTGCCCCGTAGCGATTCCGTATCAATTTCATAATTATCGATTTTTTTCTATCGGGGGCTCTGGGGTTGGCGGGTTGGAAATTGGGCCTTTATTGTTCCCTGCTGTACAAACACATTGTTCTAGAACATATGCGGATCCCTCATTCCATACACGAGCACTTTTTGGATCATATGTAGGCTTAAAATTAAGTATCTATTGTTTTGTGTTCTACAAATAGCATCTTCACTTCCGCGATAACATTGCACTTTTAGGCAGTTTTTGGATGGTGGGTTCACGGCCAGGCGGGACGAAAATAGAGTCTCCATTATTCCCTCTTCTAGAAATAGCATCCAAACTTCCGCCATATACAAATTGACAAGAGGACTCGGGCTGGTTCGCTGAACATTGCACTTTTATTGTCCTGTAACAATTCTGTATGTATTTCATATTTAACGATTTTTTTTGATCGGGGGTTGTGGGGCTGGTGGGTTGAAAAATGGGCCTCTTTTGTTCGGGCTCGCGGGCTGAAAATTGGGACTTTATTGTTCTTCGCTGTACAAAATCTACCCACAACTCTGTGATATACAAATTGACAAAGGAACCTGTGGGCTACCTGGGGCAACATTGCAGTTTCATTGTTCCTTGTCCTCTGAATAGCGTTTGGAGATCCGTCATATACAGATTGACAGATGGACTTGAGAGCTGGCGCATTAAATTATTAAAGGATGTTAAATCACTTATTCTTAAAAGAATCAAAGAAAGAATTTTTTTTTTTTTTTTTAAATTCTATAACTGCAAGCATAACAAGGACCAATTTGAATTTTAAGGGCATGTTGTGTTGGCATGTTTTTAGACAGAGGCAGAGTATGCGTGTTTGTCATTGATGGCAAAGATCACAAACAACAACACAATGATGATCGCATGGCAAGATTAGAAGCTAAACTCCATTTCGGGTATCATAAGCTAAACTCTATTTTGGAGTTTCGGATACCGGGAGTTGGAAGTGTCGAAACACTTCATCACAGAAATGCCAAAATGCGAAACATTGAAATACTGGACCGTTGATCTGACTCCGTTTCGGAGTTTCGGATACCGGGAGTTGGAGGAGTCAAGAGTCGAGACTCTTCATCACAGGAGTCCTGAAGTTGCGAAATGCGAAACGCTGAAATACCAGATCGTTGATCTGACTCCATTTCGGAGTTTTGGATACCGAGAGTTGGATGAGTCAAGAGTTGAGACTCTTCATCACAGGAGTCCCAAAGTTGTGAAATGAAAAACGCTGAAATCCCAAAACAGGCATAACGAAGGCTCGTGAATTTGTGAAATGATCCTGGCCGTTGAAGCCAGAGGACACATGGCGAAAGATTGGCATTTCGCTGAATGAAAGGTTAAAGGAAGGAGTGCTCTAACATCTCTAACTTGCAATATGCGAAATCATGAAATAATCCTAGCCGTCGGATCAAGGATTGATCTGGACCGTTGATCAGACACGATGAAGGCCCGTGAAGTTTCGAAATCATGATAAGATCTGGACCGTTGGGTCCATAGGACACATGGCAAAAGATCATCATTTTGCTAACTGGAAAGTCAAAGGAACGAGGTTCCCTAACCTCTTGAACTCGCGATATGTGAAATCGTGAAATGCCAAAATGCAAAATTGTGACATGGAGTTTCGGGGATCGCGACATGGAGTTTCGGAGTTTCGGAGATCGTGACTTGGAGAGTCGAGATGCCTCGCAATAGGAATTTGTGACATGTGAAATCACGAAATGCTGAAATGCAAAATTATGACATGGAGTTTTGGAGATCGCGACTTGGAGAGTCGAGATGCCTCGCAACAGGAATTCACAACATGCAAAATCGTGAAATGCCGAAATGCGAAAGGAATTTTATTTAGGCCCATGGTCACAACCAATGGGCATATGGAGTAAGCGCGAGACCCATCATTTATAATCCAACGATGTAGGTTAATTAGGAATATGATTGAAGGGTTATTGTTTCTCTTCATGATTAACTGTTAAGTTATGATTCAGTTAGCAGAACGAAATCATGGTTTTTGGACGGTTGGCGATTCAGTTGCTGAGGCGTTTTTGCTTAAGGAGATTCGAGGTGTAACTAAAGAGGGAAGTGGATAAAAGAAACATTGTGTGATCGTGCGGAGTTGGTTGTTCTGACTGAAAAATGAGTTGAACTGTAGAAAGGTAAAATTACAGTATGCGTAGTGTGAAGAAATCTCATAGATAAGGAACAAAAGTTGAATATAGGAGAAAAGGTGAAGAGAGAAGAATGTGCACATATCAAAGAGCATGAGAAGGAAAGAGAAAGAATAGATAGAAAGAGACAACAAGTCAAGCCAAGTATGAACATAGCAGAAGAATAGTGTAGCAGAGAAGAATTGCAGAACAATGAAGAAGTGGTAAGAATTGATTTATTTGTGTTGTTGGTTATTCAATCATTTATTTATATTACAGGGTGGTTGGGAGGTGCTAGGGAGGACTATTGTCCTCAGAGGTTCAAGTGGGTGCTTGAACATAGGGAGTTGTAGCTTCCATCTGGTTGCAGCCAGAAAAACCAGGGTGGTAGGGTGGTGCAAGGGAGAACAAGTGTTCTCTGTTATACAGGTTGGAGCCTGTGTAACTGGAAGTTGGTGCTTCCATCCAGTCGGTGCTGGAACACTCAAGGAGTTGGTGCTTCCTTCTAGTGGGTGCTAGAGAAACCAGAGAGTTGGTGCTCTCAAACAAGTCGGAGCTTGTAAAAAAGAGGCAGTAGCCTCACATTGAGTTGGTGCTCAATTATAGATGATGTACAGAACTTAAAAGACTACCTATCATTTTGAAGAAGAAGAGGTTTTTTCCCTTTATGGGTTTCCTCGTGAAAATCTGTCTCTGTGTATATCTTATGTGTGACTGATGCTCATTATTTATGTTGTCCATATGTTGTATAATATTGATGATCACTTGAAGAAAGATTAAGAATGTTTAAATAGACTTAAAATTGTTTAAGCACAATAACAACTGATTCACCCTCCCCTCTCAATTGTTTTAGTAATTTCAACAATTGGTGTCAGAGCGGGTTCCTTTTATTTAAAGGTAGATCTGTAAGCTTAAACATGACAAGTCATGAAGGGACTTCAGCCAATAAGCCTCCTCTGTTTGATGGAACACATTTTTCCTTTTGGAAGGTTAGAATGAGAACATACCTAATGGCCTTAGGTGCTGATGTTTGGGATGTAGTAGAGAAGATTTTAAGATATTTGCTTGATAAATTTAATCCAAAAGTCTCTGCATTAGAAGAACTAAATGATCTTAAAACTCTGTCCATTGATCAACTCCTAGGAACTTTAACTGCATATGAAATGAGAATCAACAAAGATAAATCCATTACTAGAGAAGCATCTTTTAAAGCAGACAAGAATATTGATTCAGATTTAGATGATATTGAGGCAAAATTTGTGAGAAGGTTAAAGAAAGGCTCAGGAAAATATCAAGGCAATCTTCCCTTCAAATGTTTTAACTGTGGTAAGATAGGTCATTTTGCATCTAAGTGTCCCCATCAAAAAAAGGACCAGAACTCTGATGATGAAAATAAGCACAAATTCAAGAAATATAGTAAGAAGAAAAGTTTGTGTGCAAATAATGACAATTCCTCAGAAGAAATAGATAGTGATTCATCATGTGAAGACAAAGTGAATGATTTTATGCTTATGTCTATGGGAGATATTGATGATGAACACACAAGAGGTGAAATGGATGATGACGAAGCAGTGATGGATATGAAAGGTGAATTAATCAGTGCTTTGGAAGAAATTGACAAACTCAGATGTAAGAAGAGAAAACAAAAACAGTTGTTGAAGCAGTTTAAAATGAATGGTGAAAAACCTGATGAAAACTTTTCTCTACTAAAAGTGGAGTTAGAAGAGGCAAAGAAAATAGAAGACATACTGAAACAACTGTTGTCAGAGAAGAAAGCGAGGTGTGAAGCCTTAGAAGAAGAGACAGTAAAAACCAGAAAATAAATGGAGAAGTTTAAGGGATTGTATCACCAAAATCTGCCAAGTATTAAAGCCTCAGAAGGATTAACCTCCATTCTAAATCAACAAAGAAACCCAAAG
>JZKD02S1696559.1:116366-131912 GCA_000966675.3 Picea glauca
ATATATATATGGTACTTTTGTTTTTTAATGGTTGCGAGAAAGTATAGATTTTATTCAGTGGGTTGTCACGTGTAGGGGTACACATTACAAGCGTGCCAAAGTGAGTTGCGTGGCGCCTCCACAAGGTATCAACATTAATGTTTTTTGTCCCAGTGCTGTGATACACATGTTAACGTCAATATCATCATCCTATATAATTCCATTACATAAGGTCTTACCACGATAACCGTGTTAAATTATTTAATGCCTGTAAAACTTTGCATGTTAAATTATTTAATGCCGATATGAATTCACCGTTGGGTGGGAAATCACACTTTCAAGTTTATGGCCAATAAAAATTTAAATAAATAAATATTATTTTTATTATTCAATTTTAAAAATTTAAACTATTATATGAACATTATACAATGCAAAGAATTTTAAAAGTCAAAACAAAGTTAATATAAAGTCAACTCAAAAATCATTGCTATAGTCCCCGGGCCTTCAACAGGGACTAATAATAACATGGACTCAATTGAATGTGATATACCTTGAATTTGTGATGTTCAAAATTTATATCTTGTATAAATTATTTATGTAAATTTTGATTAAGAATTTTTAAACTTTGTTTTTTTTTAAATGTAAATTAAATTTAAAGTTACGTCAAACATTTACCTTGAATGTTAATGCATCCCAACTTTACTTGGCTTTAGAATGCATGAATTCCAATGCAAAATAGGTTTAAGCCTTAAAAATTAGATTTAATAATGTTGAAATTTACTTGGTTTTAGAACGCATGACTTCCAATGCAAAATAGGTTTAAGCCTTAAAAGTTTGATTTAATAAAACAAGGCAAATAGCTGCGAAGCAACGAGTCCCTGCCTCATTAAACAAATTAGGTAAGAAATGATTATTTTAAATTAATTAATTATTGTTTTAGCTAAGTAATGATTATTTTAAATTAATTAATTAAGTAATGATATTATTTTAAAAGGAAGATATATTAACACTTTGCAACACAAAACCGCTACTGCTTTGCATGCAAAACACCTAGCAACTTTTTAGGAAAATACTAATTTTACTATCTTCCTCCCACATGGCATCTTCGTTTTGGAGTCAGAGCCAATGGCCGTCGTCCCCAAGGACCTTCACGAGATGGGAGCTCTCTCCCGAGAGAAAATTCCATGGGGTCAAGGATCTTATATTGTATCCTAGCCTGGTCAAACATTCATTGTAGGCTTCTATCTAGTTGGCTTCAATGCTTACATCTTTGCAATATGGTATGCTTGAGGGAACTTTATCGTCCAACAGAGAGGTAGTCATCAATCTTTGAGAGGTAGTCATCAAGAAGTTGGAAGGGACTTTATCTTCCAACAGAGAGGTAGTCGTCTGAGAAGCTGGAAGGGGTGGACAGAGGAGAAGTGCAATTCAGAGAAGAAGTTAGCTATCACAGAGGAGACTTTACTCTTGCGTATGTTAGTTGACCCAGTATTTGAGTTCCCATGCCAGGTTTCACATCCCTTCATTATCAAAATTTAAAACAATATCACTCCATGAATAACACTTCAAAAGACACAGTAAAAATAGAGACCTAAAAAACAAGATCTTTTCAGTGTTATGTACTTTAAAATTGACTGATCTAGACGTAGTAAAACAAGACTTCGAAATGATTTTTTGAGTGTTATGTAGTTAAAACTGATTGATCTGGTTGGTAGGATTTATTTACTTATTTTCCAAAAACTTACAGAGATTATATATGTTCTTAATAAAATATGTAAAAGAAAACTTCTCACTAGTTTTTAAATCACTCTATGGTTGCTCGGTTTTTGTTTTGGATCCTCTCTGGCTGCCAAAGTAAAGATGAGATTACTTATAATTCTGTATGAGAAATATAAAGAAGAGCTCTTCTACACTTGGTTTCAATATCGGTCGTTGCTTAATACAAAACTTAAGATGGATAACATAAAAAAGTAAATAAAAATATCTATTGGGAGGCATTTTTGGTTAAATACGGTTTGATTTCCCACTCGTGAACGAGGTCTGAGCTTGTCAGAATCAATGACTTTTCAATTCATGTCAATGGAAGAATTAATTTGTGTACGTACATTTCATTTGCAGAGATATTAGGAAGAGTAAATACCCATGATCATGTCCAAGAGACAAACCCAGGTTCACTAACCTGCAATATACGATGCACAATTATATAAATGTACATCGATTATTGGTGTTGGTCGATGTTTGCATTAGAAAATAAGGCATGCAATCGACTGCCAACCTGGGTTGTGCAATGATAAAATGCATCGAAGAGATTGTATACATTCCTACTTGCAGGTGTCCATGTACCACCTTGTTAGCGTCAGAAGTCACTCCTGGATTGCGGGAGGAACAGAACCCAACACCCATCAGTTTTATGTCATGATAAGTTTAATGGATGATCAAATGGTTACAGGCCCAGGACGAAATTACTCTAACTCAGGGATCAGGTCTAGTATGTAAAGAGCAAAGGAGGTATTGATCTAACTTCAGTTAGTGAGTTGATGTAAAATGAGCAGGTGGAAGACTTGGTGAGAGGAGTGAGCAAAACTACCTTGGGAAACAGGCCTTTCAGCAGTTTGCAAAAGAAAAACTCTAAATGCAAGATCCTCTTGGTTCAGAGTTTCGGGTAACTGAAGGGGTGACTTGACTGGATCCTCTAATTCCAAGTCATTCAGCATTGAGAAAATCACAAGACTGATTAGAGACAATGCAACTGTTACAGTGATCCAACCTACATCATCCTATAACAGCTACAACTCGACTGGATCCTCCAATTCCGAGTTGTTCTAATACAGTATGAACAAAGACATGAAAGGAACTAACATTCATAAGGCAAGAAGTCTTAAGAGTCCATGCATAACCCGACTAACTAGTGCTTCATTAAATCTTTAACAATCGAGAGCCTTGCTCAACCATCGATACCTCCAAAAATATCAAAACTAAGTACATATACTCCAAAACCTTTGCCCAATAGAAGCGTCTTAGATTTTCAGGATGGGGTGTTTCTTTAATCAAATCTGGCCTGTACTCCTCCATCATACGCCATCTTAACTCTGCATGGCTCATGCTAAGGGGTAGATGAACCCTTAAATGCTGAATTAGCGTGCGTAAACTTCCCTGGTGAGTCGAGGACTCGGCATGGCTTCTGTGGAAAAACCAGTACAGAGGACTACCGTAGACGAACTTCCTCTCGGGACCCCCATACCTTGCAATTAATGAGTGAGGCGAGGTTTCAACCACCCCCTCTCTTCTTCAATCATTCCAAGTAGGTATCAAGATCTAGATCAAGTTGAACCGGCACCTGGAGGACACGGTGCCCCCCTTCTGAAGCTCAAATCGGCACCTTTGGCCCCCTTGGTACAACTTTTTCTATTTCCCCAAGTGACCACAGGCTGTGACCTTGTGCTTATCCTCTGGGCACTTTCAACATTTCGGGGTTCAGGGTTTCGAGATGTGAATTGACGAAAAACCCCTCACCTTTTGAACTCTCGAATACCGAAATGCCGACGTGACTAGATCTTGTGCCACGCATGTCCTTCTGATGAATGGTCCTGATCCTTTCGGGATTTCTTGTACCGGGGTTCACGATGTGCTTCTTCCCCAAATTCCTTATTGACCAAACTGCGAAAGCACGGATGTGCGCCGCGTGCCCTTCAGATGAACGACCGAGATGGTTTCGTCATTAAAAAGGAGGGCTACCTCCATTCCCAGACTCGATTGACGTGACCTAGCGCTAGGACCGTGGGCTCATCTTCAAAGGTGCCTTTGGCATTTCGCATTTCGACAATTTCAGTTGCAATGGAGGGGAGATCCCCTGTCTCCCGAAATTTCGATCCCCGTAATGCCGATTGGCTGCCACCTGCCCCAACTGGATTGGACGGCCCAGACTTTGTCTTGAAATATAGGTGCTATCTCTCGGGCAACTTGGTAGCCCCAAAATCCCGATGACCGTCGATTCTTCTTTATAGATGGATCTCGGCCACCGACAACAAAACTTGGCCCGCTCGCTTGACTTGTAGCCCGAAATGAGGTTTTTTCGGTGCTGTGTTTGGGCGCTCCTCATGCAACCTGGAGACCTGGGTACTCTTGTGCCCAAGACAAAAAATGTTGTTAACATTAGGCTCCATGGGGGATAGAGTCGTCCCTGCGATGCTCTAAGGACTCATTTTGCAGCTTCAGTGCCTTGTTTTTCGGCTATGGAGTCATTATTTGAAGATTCAAGACAAAAAAGAAAAACAATATTTACAATCGCAGAAGAGCCATGTGCAGCTCAAGAGAAAAATCTTTTCAGGAAATGCCCATTCACAAGGCCATTGAAAACTTCTTGATCTTTCAAATCTTGCAACCTGTAGGTATTATTTGAAAATACTTCGAAGATCCTGAAAGGCCCGATCCATAGGGCCTCAAATTTGTCGTGCTTTCCCTTATCCTGCTTAGGAGCATCCCATTTCAGTACCAGGTCTCTGATCTGGAAATCCTCTTTCTTGGCCTTCTTATCAAAAACCTGCTTGATCCTCTACTGATGGTCTTGAATTCTTCTCATTACCTGCTCTCTGGCCTACTGGACCTCCACCAGTTGATGAATTCTCCTGATCATATCATTAGGCTCTTCTTGATGATCCTGAAGGAATTTTTCTACAGGAAAGGCTAACTGAGAAGGGAAAACAACCTCTACTCCATAGAATAATTGGAATGGGGATATTCCTATAGATCTCTTCGTGGTCACTCGATCGGTCCATAGAGCAAATTTCAACTTTGAATGCCAGGCCTTTTTGTTGTCCTCCAATAGTTTTTTGATGATCCTTATCAGGCTTTTGTTGGAGGACTCTGCTAGACCATTGCCCTGGGGATAATATGAGGTGGAGTGAATGAGTTTGATCCTGAATTGCTCACAGAACTTGGCTAATGGCTCAGCCCTGAAAGAGGCTGCGTTATCAGTAACAATCTTTCTTGGGCAGCCGAATCTTGTGATGAGGTCTTCCAGGAATCCAATGATTACCTTGTGGGAAGCACTCCTAGTGGGGATATCTTCAATCCACTTAGTAAATAAATATGTAGTAATCATGATCCATCTGTGCTGCCCACTGGAGGCAGGGTGGATTTCTCCAATAAAATCTAGGCTCCATTGCTGGAAAGGTCCTGAAACAACCATAGGCTTTAAAGGAAAAGACTTGAGCTGTTGTTTTCTTGCAAATATTTGACATTTGATACAGGCTCTGACCTTCCTGTAGATGTCAGTGAATACGGTGGGCCAGTAGTATCCAGCCTTGAGGATTTTGTAGGCTGTGGTTTTCCAGAAATGATCCCCTCCACATTGGCTATCGTGAAATTCAACCATGATCCTATCACCCTCTTGTGGATTTATACATTTCAAAAGCATCCCCAGGGGATCTTTCCAATATAAAACTTGATCGACAAGGAAATATCTGATTTCTTTGAGCTTCAGAGCTCTTGCCTCGTTTCTTTAAAGGCCATCTGGAGGCTGCAACTCTTGCAAAAAATATATGACATCCTTATACCATGGAAATCAAGTCAACGGGGGTTCTGCTTGAGGGTCTATATCAGACAGCTGATCCTGCTGATTTTCTGGGCATTCATTGATGAAATCTACCCCCAAAGATTTGCAATTTGCTTCAGCCAACAACTTAGCTAAACCTTGACCTTTGATTAATTTGGTAGGCCTTATTTCTAAGTCAAAATCAAAGATCTTGGCCATCCACTTACGCCTCCGTCCGTCTATGTCAGGCTAAATAAGAATGTGTTTAATAGCAGCCGAGGGGACATAGGAAATGATTTTTGACTGCAGGACATAGGTTCTAAAAGCTTTGAGAGCCTTTACCAGGGCATAGGCCTGCTTCTCCATAATGTCGTACCTGACTTCGACATCCCTTAGAGCTCTACTAAAATAGGCAATAGGCTGCTCTAGCCTGACCTCGTTTGTCTGTAATAAAACAACAACCACTGTGTCAGGTGAGACAAAAGAGAAAATAAGGAAATCCTTTGAGTAATCGGGACTGATAAGCATAGGAGCTTCAGTTAAGGCCTTTTTTATCTTCTCAAAGGAACTTCGCAATTCAGAAGTCCACCTCACTTCATTTCCTTTCCTCAACATGGTTGTTATAAGTCTCACCCCTTCAGCAAAGTTAGAAACAAATCTCCTTAGAAAATTAATCTTACCAAGGAAAGATTGGACCTCCTTCCTGGATCTTGGGATTGATAAGGCCTGTATTTCTTCAACTCTGCTAGGATTGATATTGACTCCTTCTGCTGATACTATGTGGCCTAGTAATTTTCCCTCCTTCATGGAGAACAAATATTTCTTGGGATTCAATGAAATTCCAAAACTCCTGCATTTCAGGAAAACCTTCCTGAGGTGACAACAATGTTCTTTATCAAATTTTGAAAAGACGGTTATGTCATCCAGATAGATGACCACAAACTTGTCCTTTTCCCCAATGAAATCTATGTCCATGGCACGTTGAAATGTTGCCCCTGCATTCATCAATCCAAAAGGCATTTTAGCATACATGAAGGTGCCCCATGGAGTGGTAAATGTCATCTTTTTCCTGTCCTCAGGCAGAACAAATATTTGATTGTAGCCAGAGAAGCCATCGATCATGGAAATCCTGGACGCTCCTGTTACCCTCTGCAATATATGTTCCATTTTTGGTAAGGGGTAATTGTCCTTTCGTGAGCTCCTGTTCAGGTTTCTAAAATCTACACAGAGTCTGATTTCTCCATTCTTCTTCCTTACTAGGAGAAAGTTGGCCACCCACTCTAAATATCTTAGTGGCACAATGATCTGGGCATGTAGCAGCTTCTTCACTTCCCTCTCCATGATAGGCAACAACATAGGATTGATCTGTCTTAGCTTCTGCCTAAATGGCTTTGCCTCCCTTTTCAATGGGATTTTATGCTCAATGACATAAGTGTCATATGTTTTGAGATCTTCATAGGTCCAGGCAAAAACATCATCAAATTCCCTCAATAGTTTAGCGTATTCGGCCCTCTTCTCCTTTGTCAGAATTCTGAACAATTTGACAAACTTGGGTTCATTCTCAGTGCCAATGTTGCACTGAGTTGTATCAACATCATCCTCTGATATTTCCCCTTTTAATGCCACATCATTTCTATCAAAAATCCTTTCCAAAGGAACCAGTCCCCTTGGAATATGATTGCTGGGCACGTGCACAATGTTACGCTTTGCAATCTTATTCAGAAAATTATCCCCATCAAGATTTTCTTCAGAGACAGAGTCTTGGTCAATATGCATCTCTGAAAATTCTTCGACAGTCTCTAAGAACATTTGATCTCAAGATCATCCTCGAACACCTTCCAATGTTTGACATTGTCAGATATGGAGGGCCTATATTTTACTTCCACATCGTATCTGAATTTGGGTGGCAAGGGCACTTTGAAATTGCTTGCTGATGTAGCCAAGGAATCTGCCACTGTATTCTTCTCTCTTGGGATGAAAGAAATGTTAAATGTTGAGAAGAAACTGTCAATTAGGTCCCATACCTCGTTTCTGTAACTCCTGAGTCAAGGATTCTTAGCCTGATAAGCGTTTATGATCTGCTAGACTACCAATTCTGCATCTTCGAACACTGCTACCTCCTGAATTCTCATTTCCTTTGCAGCTCTTAATCATAGAATAAGAGCTTCATATTCTGCCACATTGTTGGTAGCTTCAAATTCTAGCTTGTATGACAGAGATATGGTTTCCTGAGTAGGTGACACAAAAAATACCCCAGCACCAGCGCCTTCCTTGGAAAAGGATCCATCGAAAAACATTTTCCAGACAGGGGTGATGGAGGGAGGAAATTCATGAGAATTGGTGGGCTCCTTTCTGAGTTTTAGAGGAGACTCGGGAGCATTAGTGAGTTGTAGTAAACTAGAACCTAAATCAGTGTCCAGGGCAAAAATGGGATGGTTGGTAGGATTGGCTTCATCACTGATTATATAGGCCAGTTGGGCTTCTCTGTATAATCTCCTATGTTACCCTCCAAATACTGGAATAGTAGCATAGGTTAGGTCCATCTGCAGAGTTCCCCCCAGTCTTTTTATCCAAGATCTTGATAACAACATACCAAACTTGGGGGGGGACATCAGCCACTACAACATCCATGACCACACTTTTCATGGGTAATTGAAACAAGGTCACGACCAGGTATTTGATGACTCCTAGACATTGGGCTTTCCTAGAGTCAAAGGAATAGAGGTCATGACAGGGTCTGGTGATTTCTAGTCCTAATTCTTCCATGACAATTTTGGGCATGAGGTTGTGGGAAGCCCATGAATCCATCAAACAGTTGTGCAACACCTTGTCATGTATATTCAAGGATGTGTAGAAGGGAGGGGATGAATCATTCCTGTCTTATACCATAGGACCTAGAATAACCGTAGGCTTTTCATCTTGCAAATTGATGGAGTCTGTGGGAAAGCATGAGGCTTTAGACTGTAATAGCTTAGAGAAGCATTTTTTGAACTCTTCCTATTTAATCAATTCAGTGAGGGGCACAAGGATTCTAATTTTTTGAATTTCATGCTCAAAGTTGAAAGAAGATGTAAGCTTTGGGATTTCCCTCACTTTAGGAACATGACTCTGGACCATTGGAGGGAGGGGTTGGGCCTTCCTACCTTTGTTTCTGTCACCTACTTCACTAGCAGGTTTCTCTGTTCTAGGGAATTGTTTAGGAACATCAGGTGCTGCTATCTTTTTCTTGGGCCTCAGGTTATACCTGCCTTGGCTGCTACTAGCCTTGTCTCCCTTGCTAAGTTCATTTAGCTGAGTGTCCACGAGAGATTCCTCGTATGCTGATTGAGTGAGATGAGGAAAAGGAGGAGTGTCTCCGAAGCAGTGGATTTCAGGATCAAGCCCATCTGTTTTTCCTTCTTCCTCGTCGGCCACAAAATTGTTTTGAAAAGGGGCCTGAATTTTCTTGTCTTCTCTATCTCTTCCCCTCTGGTCTCTTTGCATAGTCGGGGGAGAAATATTGTTTGGCCTCCTGAATCCTCCTTTGTTTTCAGCATTTTGAGGACCTTTGTATGTTTGCCTCCCCTCCACCTTCATTCTCTCCATCTCTGCAGACGGAGACTTCACCATCTTGGTCAGTTCATCAACTTGAGGGTGAGGCACCGAGGGGCCAGAAGTTGAGGCTTTAGATCTTCCCTTTCTCCTATTTGCATCAGTTTTGTTTCTCAGCTTATCAACTACTAATACGTTAGATTCCACCTCTATGGCTGCATCTTGCATCTGAGCTAGGGAGGTAGCTCTTCTTTCTCTCAATAGAAGACATAAGTCAGGGTTGAATGCACTAGCATAAGAAATTTTGGCAAAGGCTTCTGAGGGATTTATCTCAACAGGAATCTTATTATACATCTTCTTGAATCTTTTGGAGAAGTCAGAGACAGACTCTCCTTCCATCTTCTTCAAAGACCCGAAATCTGTCATGTAATACATGAAATCCTTCTTATCTCCCCACTGCCTCAGGAAAGAACCATCTAGAGCTTCAATTCCAGCAATAGATCCGGGGGCCAATCCCCTAAACCATTTCCTCACCTCACCATCTAGGCTTTGGATGAAGACTCTCATCCAGACATCTTCATTTTCAATGTTTAGGTTGTCTGCATAACTGTAGAAAGCAGCCAGGTGCTCTTCTGCAGTTATGTCCCCTTCGCTAGTGAACTTGGGCATATACTTCAGGTAATCTCCAGTAAGGAGAGGATTCATAGGATGGGGTAGGATTAAGGGAGCATATCTGGCAGTGACTATGGAATCCATCCTATTTAGAGGGGGATTAGCACCAACCATAGGGATATTAGGTGGAGGAGAACTTGGAGGAGAAGGAGTTCACCAAGGGGCTACTGGGAATGAGTCTCTAAGTGGAATGGGAAACAATAGGGGATTTAGGGAGAAGGCTAATGGGCTTAAGTCAACAGATGCTTCTCTTTGTGCAGAAGTAGCAATAGTAACAAGAGGAGGAGTGGTAAAGATAGGAGTGGGGCAATCTTCTATGGTCCTGGGTCTATGCCAAAGTACAGCTTCATGGGAGAGGGGATTGACAAGGATTTCTCCCTCCAATCCCAGACGAGCAGGGAAAACTCAACAAGAACACTCCTGAAATTCAAGAAACGGGAAACTTCAGAAAAAGGTCTGTTAAGAAACCGAGGAGGAGAAAATGGAGTTCCTACAGAAGGAGATGGTAGATTACCTGGTTCAGCGGTGGAAGCTTCTACTTCAGAGGCCTTTCCTTTTCTGAGAACCACCTCCGGATCAGTTTCAGGTGTAGCTAGAGGCAGCTGTGGATGAGGCCGTGTGTGTCTGCCTCTGAAAGCCACAATTAACACAGCAGGTTCGCCACAGTGGAGTCGTCACAATGGAGTCACCAGGTGCACAGTAGCAATCTTCAAAGGCTCTGATAAATGATGCACCTTCAGAATCAGAGGCTCAATGTCGTTCAATCCCGAGGAAAATTTTCAACTTCGTCCCCGGCAACGGCACCAGAAATGTTAGCGTTAGAAGTCACTCCTAGATTGCGGGAGGAGCAGAGCCCAACGCCCATCAGTTTTATGTCACGATACGTTTAATGGATGATCAAATGGTTAGGGGCCCAGGACAAAATTACTCTAACTCAGGGACCAGGTCTGGTATGTAAAGAACAAAGGAGGTCTTGATCTAACTTCAGTCAGTGAGTTGATGTAAAATGAGCAGGTGGAAGACTTGGTGAGAGGAGTGAGCAAAACTACCTCGAGCAACAGGCCTTTTAACAGTTTGCAGAAGAAAAACTCTAAATGCAAGATCCTCTTGGTTCAGAGTTTCGGGTAACTGAAGGGGTGACTTGACTGGATCCTCCAATTCCAAGTCATTCAGCATTGAGAAAATCACAAGATCGATTAGAGACAATGCAACTGTTACAGTGATCCAACCTACATCATCCTATAACACCTACAACTCGACTGGATCCTCCAATTCCGAGTTGTTCTAATACAGTATGAACAAAGACATGAAAGGAATTGACATTCATAAGGAAAGAAGTCTCAAGAGTCCAGGCATAACTAGACTAACCAGTGCTTCATTAAAGCTTTTACAATCGAGAGCCTTTCTCAACCATCGATACCTCCAAAAATATCAAAACTAAGTACATATACTCCAAAACCTTTGCCCAACAGAGGCATCTTAGATTTTCAGGATGGGGCATCTCTTCAATCAAATCTGGCCTGTACTCCTCCGTCATATGCCATCTTAACTCTGCATGGCTCATGCTAAGGGGTAGTTGAACCCTTAAATGCTGAATTAGCGTGTGGCGAGTCGAGGACTTGGCATGGCTTCTATGGAAAAACCAGTACCGAGGACTACCGCGGACGGACTTCCTGTCGGGACCCCCATACCTTGCAATTAATGAGTGAGGCAAGGTTTCAACCACCCCCTCTCTTCTTCAATCATTCCAAGCAGGTATCAAGATCTAGATCAAGTTGAACCGACACTTGGAGGACACGGTGCCCCCCTTCTGAAGCTCAAATTGGCACCTTTGGCCCCCTTGGTACAACTTTTTCTATTTCCCCAAGGGACCACACGCTGTGACCTTGCGCTTATCCTCTGGGCGCTTTCGGTGTTTCGGGGTTCGAGGTTTCGAGATGTGAATTGACGAAAAACCCCTCACCTTTTGAACTCTTGAATACCGAAATGCCGACGTGACTAGATCTTGTGCCATGCGTGTCCTTCTGATGAATGGTCCCGATCCTTTCAGGATTTCTTGTACCGGGGTTCATGATGCACTTCTTCCCCAAATTCCCAATTGACCAAACTGCGAAAGCACGGATGTGCACCGCGTGCCCTTCAGATGAACGACTGAGATGGCTTCGTCATTAAAAAGGAGGGCTACCTCCATTCCCAGGCTCGCTTAACGTGACCTAGTGCTAGGACCATGGGATCATCTTCAAAAGTTCCTCTGGCATTTCGCATTTTAGCAATTTCAGCTGCAGTGGAGGGGAGATCCCATGTCTCCCGAAATTTCGATCCCCGTAATGCTGATGGGCTACCACCTGCCCCAACTGGATCGGATGACCTAGACTTTGTCTTGAAATATAGGTGCTATCTCTCGGGCAACTTGGTAGTCCCGAAATCCTGATGACTGTTGATTCTTCTCTATAGATGGATCTCGGCTACCGACAACAAAACTTGGCCCGCTCGCTTGACTTGTAGCCCGAAATGAGATTTTTTCGGTGCTGTATTTGGGCACTCCTCATGCAACCTACAGACCTGGGTACTCTTGTGCCCAATACCAAAATTGTTGTTAACACACCTTATTAACAATTATACTAATCAAAACTCTGAGAATCACAACCTTTCACTCTGACTCATCTCTTCAACCCTATATAATGAGGTAATATTTTCAACCGTAATCATTCATTCATATCTTTTATATATTTTGTGTATTTTTTATAGATATTTCAAACTATATCTTTTATCGATGATGGCTCTATAAGATCGTCATGTTTGTTACACCTTATATGTGTGTTATCTGTGCCAATTTAAGCTTCTAAAAAATGGGAATCAACCACTCTTTCTCTTTTTAAATTTAAACTTCC
The DNA here is from genome assembly GCA_000966675.3 of Picea glauca. Taxonomy (NCBI): domain Eukaryota; kingdom Viridiplantae; phylum Streptophyta; class Pinopsida; order Pinales; family Pinaceae; genus Picea; species Picea glauca. Next base: position 128,973 of record JZKD02S1696559.1, read on the forward strand.
CAGAAAACTTCCAATCTTTAGCAAATTTGTAGATTGAATGTCCCATAGTTTCCCTTTGCAGAGCAATTGAGTTGTACGTCATACAAGATTTATGATTTGTTTTTTTTGCAGTCATCAATGGAGGATCCAGATGAACACATAAAATCTTACCCGCTTTGATGTGCTGATTTAAACTTCTCATAAATGGGAATTGACCACTCTTTCTCTTTTTAAATTTATACTGCCCGAAAAACTTCCAATCTTTAGCAGATTTGCCGATTTAATGTCCCATAGTTTCCCTTTGTAGAGCAATTGAGTTGTACGCCATACAAGATTTATGATTTTTTATTTTGCAGGCAAGGAGACGAGAAGGTGGGTCGGGCGCATAGACACCAAAGGTCAGCACACACCCCCCTTCAAGAGATAAATATACAGAACATAATCAACCCTATAACATTATAAAAAATCTTAAGAAATAATATCACTTGTGCACACAATGAACTACCTCAAGACTCTCAATAATCCCATTCAACCCTCACCCTGACCTTGTGCAAGTATTAACAGTCCTTCCATTACATCTATAACTAATCATAGCATCTTTCTATTGAAACTGAGCTTACTAGCTGTATTGCAAGGCAAAAACATAGGGAGGGTTTAAATTAAAATAAAAATCTCTGAAACGAACAGTAGAGAATCGAAAATGAAGCTATGTTCATAATGAAAAAATCCATTTTAAGATTAAATTTGAATGTGAATTGTGTGATTTGAAACTAGTACCTTTCAAGAAGCTTAAAACGAGAGCGATCAGAGATGATGAAGGATATGAAGAGGAGTTTTTGGGTTTGTCCTTGTTTGCAAATCCCTCGCTTGGTTCCTCGTAAGTTTCCACCACTAAGTCTCTACCATTCTGGTCTAATCTAGTTGAAGTTGTGATGAAGTAGAGAAAACAAATTAGGAGATGCATGCACCCTATTAGCACTGAAAGTCACACTTTGACTGCTAAAGTGTAAGCTCAACACCCATTAGAATGTAAAATATAACTTTGGTTTTGAATAGGTGGATCAAAAAGATGGATAAAGAAAGAGAGAGGGCTACAAACTGTAGATCAATAGGCTACACCAATGGGAAATGGACTCACAAACATCCTACTCATCGAAGGCACAAAATATGCTCAACAAAAAACAAGATTATATGCTGAAAAGGTGGAAGAATGAAGAAGGAAAACATAAGATAGAATGTTCACTAAAGAAATATCCTCTCAATTTAATGAATCAACAAATACTTGAATATAAACAATGATTCATGGGCAAAATACAACAGATTCTCTGCTGCTTAGGGATCCATAAATCATTGACAGCCTTTGATCCTCAAATCTGCAATATATTCAAATAAGAATAAATATAAAAAAAATATTTACAATCTGAAATCACAGCTCTCATGAGTCTCCAATAGCAGTAATGCTTACAATCCTAAAATGCCCACAGGATTACAAATGAACACACACATGAAACCTTTCTTCTACATCTCTCTCTAGCCTCTCTTAGCTCATGAATCCCTCTCCAATAGAGATCTCCTTCCTTAAATAGAAAATAACATCCAAATAACCTTAGAAGGTCGAATCCCATCTCCTCCATTGGATTCTAAGCCTTGGAGATAGGTGGCAACAATCAAAGAGACAAAAATCCAACAAACTGCTAATTTTCAAGAATTTGTTGGAAGTCATTAATAAATTGTTTCCACCTCATGCATGAGGCCTTTGATGGAGCTAAATATTAGGTGAAGGTGTCCCTTGAAATCTAAATTATCCTTGAGAATCCATTCAAATCCTACTTGATAGGTGGCAACTTCCCAACAAGGCGAATACCAAAACCGTAACCGCTACAGGAAATTAGGTAGCGCCGCTGTGCAGATTCGGTAGCACCACTTATATGTCTAATATCTCTAAAACCATAACACATTTTGAAAAATTGAGAGATTTTTTTGTTATTTGGAATGTTATGAACAAAAACCTCCTCCAATTTTCAAAAATACCTTCTCAATTGTTCATAATCAAAGTTTTAAGTTAGTGGCTCAAAACTGGTAAAATAACTCTGCACAATTCGTTTTCTGCCAGAATTTAGGTAGCACCCGCCCGTGTGTCTGCCTGTGATTGGGTAGCTCAAATCCGTGAGTGATTTTGATGCTTGAACTTGGAGATTTGGAATAACCTAATATAGTTTCAATTTTCCCCAAAATAAATAAAATATCCCATAACAATTGTATTCATTTGCCAAAATGAATAATGAAGGATTTATGCAACGCTGAGGCATAAACCAATATTGTGCTAACATAGGCTCCATGGGGGATAGAGTCTTCTCTGTGAAGCTCTAAGAACTCTTGTAGTTTCAGTGCCTTATCCTAGGGATGCTCCCAACCTTTAACCTTTGCAATCTTCTTTGATATGTGAACTTCAACTGAAACCAAATGCAAATGAAAACTGAAACTAACAAAAATGATGAAAACGATGCTTGTTTAGCAATCTTATTTCATACACCTACTCTAATTATTGGGAAAATGAAGAATTCAAGTTACATGAAACAACCAATGAAGCCATTTCATCATTTTTTCAACTGTTTGAAGCTTTGAAATGTGCTTCCTTAAGCACCAGAGATAATTCTTACTTGAAGGAACGTCAAAGAAACATTTGGAAATACACTTTCCATTGAAGAAATCAATGAGCCTAGGCCCACTTTTTTCTTGCAGACAGATTGCAAATGGATCCTGAAAAACATCATCAATAATTTCCCCTGCGACATTGCTTTGTGTAAAAAGGAAAAGTATTGCATTAGGTCCTTCCTCCATTGTTGTTGGTTGTTGTATGGCTTGCTGATTTTTTGATTCATCCTCAATGCATATGGCCTTGGTCCACTCCTGGTCATGAGGTGTATTAGGAAAAAGGCTTAGTGATGCTTGTCTTTCTTT
>JZKD02S1696559.1:131962-150697 GCA_000966675.3 Picea glauca
TCAGCAACAAAAATATGACATGAGGGTTGAAACAAGCTATTGTTGCTTTGATGTGAAGGGTACTTCTCTGATATAAGGTCTTCAATAGAATGTTCATGGAAATCATCTTCATAATCATCATACAAAGGTGAATCAATGACCATTTGATTATTAATGGCTGAGGGGATTAGTACAATAGCTGGGACAACTGGTTGTTCAATGAAAACATCCTCATAGTCATCAAAACTTGGCAAATCATGGCACACTGGTTCATTAACAATAGGAGGGATTACAACAACAATTGGTAAGCTATGAATTTGTTCATGACAAGATGCAACACTATTCTCATGATGAAATAAATCTGAACCTAAGATGACCTCTTGACTTAAAGAATCAAGAAAAGGAGGAGAAAGGGAAATGATGGATTGTCCATATTGATCTTTCTCTTGGGGACCTAGATTTTGACATGAATGATGCATTTGTTCTTCAAATTTATGAAAACCATTATGAAAATCATCATCTAAGTCCTTCTCTCTACAATCATCCCCTTCATCATCACTGCTAGAGGAATCACTTGCTGAATCCTGAATATATGATGCATACCCCTCACAACAATTCTCAAAAAGTCTTTTAGCTGGATAAATTATCTTGCAATGAGAATAAAAACATCATGAAAGTCCTTCAATGATCCAGGAGTATCTTCATAGTCGACACAATTTCATTTGGCTTCAAATACTGCCAATATTGTCCAGTCAACAAAGAGCTCACATTGAGCTTTCCGATGCATTTCAAATGAATTCAATTGGACTTCACATGATAGAGATATGTCTTGTTGATATTTAGGGGAAAAATGACATTGTAAAATGTTTAATGCATGAGATAGGGTTCTCATAATTATGTATTTTTCATTAATTAAAAGGGATTATTTGGTGCAAAGCCATGTTGGCTTTCAATCCCTAGTCTCAAGGAGAGTCCTAAGGAGAGTTGAGATCTTCATGGATGGTTGAGAAATATTCTCAAACCAATCCTTTGAGATATGCCAAGATCCTAATTTAGAGGATGTTGAGAGATATTATCTCCATGAAAATCTTGATGTGGTTGAGATGGAGATGTTATATAAACCCTTCTTGGGGGTCAAGAGGAGGAGGAGAAAACAAAGAGCTTGTGGAAATCTTATTGAGAGCTTATTGATTCAAAGGATGTCTTTGTAAAGGAGAAACAGGTGGTAGGCTTGTTTATGTAGCCCTTTTGAAGCAGAATCAATAAAGCAGATTCATGGGATTCATGAATCCGGAGACGTAGCCAGGGGGTCTAGTGAACTTCGTTATCATATTGTTGTCAATATTGTATGTGTGATTTTGATGCATTCTCACTTGGTTAAGTAGAGTTTTATTTGCATAAACATGCACAATAGTTTTGACAATTTGATTCTTTCATGTTAATGTATTCATTAATGAGGCTTGGTTAATGAACCCTATTGCCCTTATTCACATGCTAATTTTGTCAGTAAAAGATCTTGTTTCGAAGATTTGGATGTAGGAAGATTCTCACCAAGTTTTTGGATCAAGTGGTATCAGAGCAATGTCTCACTAGTTTTGCAGATTGTGAATATCACCATCGGAAAAGGAGCAAAGAAAACAGAAAGACTCCAAGAATTAGAAGAGATAAATCACAACATTCAAATTGAAAATGTAGAGTTGAGGAGACTTTTGCAGGTTGCAAAAGAAGAGAAGCAAGAGCTTCAAGAGAGGTCTCAGCTTCATGGAGAAGTCCTTAACAAAATTATTGAAGAATTGCAACTTGAATTGCAAACCAAGGATGATCTCTTGGATAAGTTGTATCTTGGTGAATGAATGGAAGACAGAGAGCCTTTTATCGTGGATGCACAAACTCAAACTGAGGTATGCGTTGAGAGTATTTCTTCATATTTTCTTTCATCTCAGTATGATAATAATATTGGCATGGAGTGTCTCACTAAAATGGGATACAAAGGAGGTGGACTTGGAATTAATGGCCAAGGAGTCACTCAACCATTAGAGGTGGTATAAAGACCACCATTTGCAGGTTTGGGTTATGGAAAAGTAGAGATTGGAGAGTGATCAAATACTGCTAAAGAAAGAGCCACTTCTACATCATTGTATTCTGATAGAGTATCCAAAGTAGCTAGTCCTCATCAGATCTACAACGAAGATGAACCAGGAAGGTATAAAAGTCATTCAAATTCTTTTCATGAATATAAGAAAAATGATTTATGCATTATATCTTCTAACCGTGATGTAGCCAAGCATCAAATGAAGAAAGTTTGGGTTAAGAAGACAGATGTGTCCACGAGAAATGCTAAAAAGAAAAAACCACACCTTCCAAGTCCTTTCGTCAGGAATGCACAGTTGAATGGAAAGCGAAGGAATTTTTGCAGCTACTGCAAAATCAGTGGCCATTGGGAGAAGAAGTGTTGGAAGTTACATCCTGAAATTTGTCACAAACCAAGCAATAGGAAGATTGTGAAAGAGCCCATGAGGAAGGAGGCTCCTTCAACCATTGTAAAAGCACGATTACAAGAAGAAAGTGGTTGGTGCCGGTTGGGTAAGTAGTTGATAATATTTTTACAAGTTTTATTTCTCCTATTTTGCAAATTTTGGAGTTATATGGAGGTAGGTATCCTCCCTAATGAAGAAAATGGTCAATTTTTTTTTTGTCTCAAATTCTGGAGCTAACCATGCCAGATCCAAGATCTCGTTGAGATAATTCCAAATATGATTGAATCATGTGAGTCCAGATCCCAAGACACAATGGCCACTCAGAAATCGCTGTGAAAAACTCAGGGTGCTCGTCGATCGATCATATCCATTCATTCTTGCAAAAAAATTCTCCAGAGATCGGCCAAGAAATCGATGTAATTGGTTGTGATCAGTAATGGCGCAGCTACTGATTCATGGAAACCTCCATGCGACTATCTTCGAGGTCGATTCGTTGAACGATCCCAGTCGAGCAATGGGAGCTCCCAAGTTCTTCAGAAAGTTCATTTAGGACTTGCAGCGGACTAATTCCATTTATGCAATAGTGAACAATCTCCTTTAAATTTGAAAAAAAAATCTTTATACAAGTATGAAGACTGCACTCTCAATAACCAATTTAATTCTACATTAGGCTTCCAAACATCAATGTTGAAATTTCTGGAGATACTGTACATTGTGACTGTACGTAGACTATTGAGGATTTACTTCTAGAATCCTATGCGCAAGCCTGTTGAGAAATCAACATGGATGCTCCGCTTCTTCCCACTCGATGTGGCATGAAGTTGATCCGCTGGAAGAGATGAGAATGCAACTCATATCACCACATGAGGTGCCCTGTAGCCATATGTCCACTACAACCAGCTTTTTGTGAACTAGAGCGACAAGGCAGGTGGAAATCCCTTTGAAGCGTCTGGAAAAGGTTTCGAAAGTTCAGGAAATCATTTCAATTGTGGAATATCGCAAAAGCACAAAAGTTGGGATTTAATCCACCGACGGGACTAAATTTCTATGAGGATATGGCACTCATAATAGTAAATGGTGCCTCGTTGAAGATCTTGTTCCAAGATTGCCGGCATAATCATCACTAACATCATAATCGCAAGTGTCTGCCAACCTAGTGAGAAATTCGTTATTAAAGATTGTATGGGAATTTTTTTTCCTTGATCAATGGAAGATCTCACGTTTGTAATGTATGTGAACCAAGCTACAATGGAAACTTTTTTTCCCACATGTTATCGTTATCATTTCCGAGTTTTATAAGCTTGAGAGATTTTTGCAGATTTTTGCACAACATCCAATCGTTGGGATCTATTTTATAATAGATAGCATAAGAAATATGATGTTGATGTCTTCAGTCTTGGTGTCATTTAAAAAAGCAGGCCTTCCAGCCACCGATTAAAACATGCAAAAATGATGCAATTTTTGGATGCTGATACAGAAGGGTCTATTTTGTATGGCCATTTTCACAACTTTATGCTGTTTTTTCTTTGAAGGCCCCGTATCATCAATATCAGAACAAAATTGTGTTTTTGAATTTTTTGTTTGTTTTGGGTTCAATATGGGGATGGGACCAGGCAAAAGGCCGTGCTTCTGTGAATGACAATGTCCTGAAAAAATCTATTGAGCAAGCATCTGTTAAAGGTAAAATTGGCTTGCAGAGGGCGTGTGAGAGTGGTTGGAGTCAAAGAAAAAGCTAGAGATGAATAAGTCAATCTTTATGGAGACTCTATTGCCGATGATTATTATTATTTGCTTGGTGTGCTACCAGATGCAACACCAACAGAAATCAAGGGTGCGTATTACAACTGTATGAAATCTTGCCATCCAGACTTTAGTGGAAATGATGCCGATGCATCAAACTTATCCATATTTGTAAATGAAGTGTATGAGGTATTGAGTGACCCTGTGCAACACATGGTTAATGATGAGATACATGGGTATTCGTTGAGGATAGTTAATCCTTTCTTGGATGATTCTCAACCAAGAGATCATGTTTCCTTAGAAATATTTTCCTTTGAGGAAAATTTCGGACGAGCAAGAGCATGTTGCCAATTAGGAAATCCTAATTTAGTTCAACAGGCCATCGATTCATGCCCAGTTGATTGTATACATTGGATGTATGCAACACAACTATCACTTCTTGAAGATGAAATTTGTAGAGTAGAACATGTAAATGTTGGTTTGATGCTGACAAATATGGGTTCTGCTGCTCCTGATGTTTTTTCACAGGCAAGCTTCAGGTGGGAAAAGCGCCAAAGAAGAGATTAGGAGCGTGTTTTGATTAGAATGAGGAAGCATTGTATCCTTCATTGCTCTGCTCGATTCCTAATGACAGTCACACAACCTCAAGGCTGCACAAATTCTCTTAAATTCTAGCCAAGGGATTCAAATACCCGGTTTCTAACACAGGACTGGAATCCTCGTTCCTTGGACACCTCTAGAAGGATGTTATCTCAAGGAATCCGCAAAGACCATGTTGATCTACACCTATGTAAGCATATGGATCTTTTTGAGCTTCAGTGTGATTGTTTTCAACAAGTACATCCTTGACAGGAAGATGTATAACCAACCCTTCCTCATTAGCCTGACCATGATCCACATGGCATTCTTATGACTAGTTCATGGTATGGAAAACCATTATTACATGGTTTGTTTTTCATTTTTGGGAAGTTATTATGTGCACATTGAGATAGTGGGTTTTAAAGACCATGATGGTCAATCATTGTAAAACCTGTTCATGAGTGTTTTCTAAAATCATGATATGTATGCTCTTCCTTCTTTCAAAATGGATTTTTAGTCGCACAAGATGTGTTGACAAGGTGATATACTAAATCAGCCTCCAAGTCTGAAAAAGGGAGCCATCGTTTATACTCTTGATGGATCAAAATCAATCAAGGGGAATTTTGCCTATGCTTAGAGTTTGTTATATGACCATTAAAGGAATTGGACATTGGATGCACACATGTTGGAACATATGACCATAGTATTGTTTCCCTTTTATGCATCATTTTGGCATGATAATTGCCTTTTGATGTATTGGCCATGAAAAGGTCTTGATGTAAGCCTGGAATAATCATGTAAAAAGGTTATGAAGCATTGTAATGGCTGTGATCCACTCTTGAGTGAGGAGAGTGAGAGGCGTTATTGTTGTGCCTTAAGCCTTTATTGGCTTACTTGTAATCATGATGTAAACAGTGGGTTGAGGCGATTTACCTATGCCATTTTTGGTGATTCATTGTAAACTTGACCAAGAGTGTAGTTATAAACTCTTGGCAAGTAAGAAAATTTTGTAGGTATCATCAGTTACAGGTTGAAAAATTTATGCAGATGTGGGCTTTGACATTTCATCTCCGAAGAACAAGAGGTGAAGGAGATAGGGAATGTGCCCTTCAGAAGATTTGCTTGGCAACAACTACAAGTGTTTGAGTTACATTATGATTCTGAAGTATAGGGAATGAATACATTTGCATGCAGTTGATGATGGATTGCAGGTCAAAGTCGATACTTTTGGAGGTCCAAAAGTTTTTCTCCATGGGGAGGTGTAATCTAAGAGGATCTTCACAGTCGACACATTTTCAGTCAACTTCAAATACTGCCAACATTGTCCATTCAACAAAGAGCTCACATTGAGCTTTCCGATGCATTTCGAATGAAGTCAATTGGACTTCACATGCTAGATATATGTCTTGTTGATATTTAGGGGCAAAATGACATTGTAAAATGTTTAATACATGAGATAGGGTTCTCATAATTATGTATTTTTCATTAATTAAAAGGGATTATTTGGTGCAAATCCATGTTGGATTTCAATCCCTAGTATCAAGGAGAGTCCTAAGGAGAGTTGAGATCTTCATGGATGGTTGAGAGATATTCTCAAACCAATCCCTTGAGATATGCCAAGATCCTAATTTAGGGGATCTCGAGAGATATTATCTCCATGAAAATCTTGATGTGGTTGAGATGGAGATGTTATATAAACCCTTCTTGGGGGTCAAGAGGAGGAGGAGAAAACAAAGAGCTTGTGGAAATCTTATTGAGAGCTTATTGATTCAAAGGATGTCTTTGTAAAGGAGAAACAGGTTGTAGGCTTGTTTATATAGCCCTTTTGAAGCAGAATCAATAACGGAGATTCATGGGATTCATGAATCCAGAGACGTAGCCGGGGGGTCTGGTGAACTCCGTTATCATATTGTTGTCAATGTTGTATGTGTGATTTTGATGCATTCTCACTTGGTTAAGTAGAGTTTTATTTGCATAAACATGCATAATGGTTTTGACAATTTGATTCTTTCATGTTAATGTATTCATTAATGAGGCTTGGTTAATGAACCCTATTGCCCTTATTCACATGCAAAGTTTGTCAGTAAAAGATCTTATTTCGAAGATTTGGATGTAGGAAGATTCTCACCAAGTTTTTGGATCATTCAAAGAGGAAATACTAGAAGAAGGGAGTGTTCTATACCATTGCCTCACATTTCCTTCCAATGAATACATGAACATTTTCATCAATATATCTTCATGATGGATGTCAAGCTGCTGCATCAAAGCATGAAATTCATGAACATGCTCAAAAGGGTTGTCATCCTCACCTTCATAAAATCTGGGCAGTAGATCTTGCCATTCATAAATTTGAGGCACAAGATGTGGATGACCATCTATGGCTGAGAAATTAAGTGGGGAAAACCTCCTGGCCAGGATAGCCTTCATTTCCATTTAATTTGTCTCATCCCTAGTGGAGTCACCAACAGATTCTGAACAATGGATTCGCCATGGTGAATGTGCAGTCTTGAAGGTGTCCAACTTTAGTCAACATCTAAATATGGAGCTGTGCAGTGCCGTTCTTCCCAGAGATCTTTTCAATCATCTCAAATCCGTCCCCGACAAAGGCACCAATTATGTTAGCACTGAAAGTCACACTTTGACTGCTAAAGTGTAAGCTCAACATCCATCATAATGTAAAAGATAACTTTGGTTTTGAATAGGTGGATCAACAAGATGGATAAAGAGAGAGAGAGGGCTGCAAACTGTAGATCAGTGGGCTACACCAATGGGCAATGGAGTCACAAACATCCTACTCATTGAAGGCACAAAAGCTGCTCAACATAAAACAAGATTATATGCTGATAGGTGGAAGAATGAAGAAGGAAAACATAAGATAGAATGTTCACTAAACATAGATCCTCTCAATTTAATGAATCAACAAATACTTGAATATAAACAATGACTGATGGGAAAAATACAACAGATCCTCTGTTGCTTAGGGATCCATAAATCATTAACAGCCTTTGATACTCAAATATGCAATATATTCAAATAAGAAGAAATATAAACAAAACTTTTACAATTTGAAATCACAGCTCTCATGAGTCTCCAATAAAAATAATGCTTACAATCCTAAAATGCCCACAGGCTTACAAATGAACACATAGGAAAACTACCTGCTACATCTCTCTCTAGCCTCTCTTGGCTCATGAATCCCTCTCCAATAGAGATCTCCTTACTTAAATAGAAAATAACATCCAAATAAACTTAGGAGGTCGAATCCCATCTCCATCATTGGATTCTAAGCCTTAGAGATAGGTGGCAACAATCAAAGAGACAAAAATCCAACAAATTGCTAATTTTCAGGAACTTGTTGGAAGTCATTAATAAATTGTTTCCACCTCATGCATGAGGCCTTTGATGGAGCTAAATATTAGGTGTAGGTGTCCCTTGACATATAAATTATCCTTGAGAAGCCATTCGAATCCTCCTTGACAGGTGGCAACCTCCCAATAAGGTGAATACCAAAACCGTGACCATTATAGGAAATTAGGTAGCGTCGTTGTGCAGATTCAGTAGACCCACTTCTATGTTTAATATCTCTCAAACCATAACACATTTTGAAAAACCGAGAGAGGTTTTTTTATTTGGAATGTTATGAACAAAAAACGCCTCCAGTTTTCAAAAATACCTTCTCAATTGTTCACAATCCAAGTTTTATGTTAGTGACTCAAAACTGGTAAAATAACTCTGCACAATTCGTTTTCTGCCAAAATTTAGGTAGTGCTTGCCTGTGTGTCTGCGTGCGATTGGGTAGTGCAAATCCATGAGTGATTTTGATTCTTGAACTTGGAGATTGGGCATAACCCAATATAGTTTCAATTTTCCCCAAAATAAATAAAATATCCCATAACAATTGTATTCATTTACCAAAATGAATAATGAAGGATTTATGCAATGCTGAGGCATAAACCAATCTTGTGCTAACACAACCTTCCACATAGTGTGCACACATGTCACCTTGTTGTGATCTTAGAATGTAGCGCCCAACCCTAGATCGCAACACCCTTGCTACCACAGACTTGGACTATAGTGCCACCTCCTAAGTGACCAATGCTATAATTTATTTTAGAAACTATGTATTAACTCTGAAAAATAATGTATAAAAATTGCAACGCACCACATGAATAATGTCAAATCAAACCTATTTAAACCAATAGAAAATTCAATATAAGAATTTAGAAAATTAGGAAAATGTGTTTTTTTTAAAGAAAATTCAAATAATAGGTATATTGAAAGAACCTTGGCACATAATTTTTTAAAAAGAACTTTTATGCACGATGTAATTGCCAAAAGAGACCAAGTAATAGGGAGTCAATGATTGTTGAGCACCAAGAGAAATCTATAGTCCCTCGCCGGAGGCAGAGACTAATAATGTTGAAAATTAGTTGAATGGACTCCTTCAATGAGTAGCGTGATGATTTATTTACATCGTTGATTTTTGGGAAAAGTTAATATTTTGGTTACTTTCAAATAAAAAAAATATTTTAACTACGTTGATCTAGTAAGGTTTATTTAAATTTTTTCTTTTCTTTAAGACGTTAAAATAAAAAAGATATAATATTATTGAAAAGTGAAGTATAATAATGTTGAGAAATGAAATTAATGAGCCTAAATCTATTTTAAATTTAGATTGATCGAACTTAGATTTATCTTAAACTTAAAGTTAGATTTATTTAAAAAGAAAAATGACCTTAAAGTTAAAATGAAAAAAGGTATAATTATGCAGATAGGCGTATACCTATTGAAAATTGACATATTTAATGATCTTTTAATCATAAAAAGGGTTTCTATGGACACTATTTAATATGTTTAGAATATTCTTCATCGTCACATGAAATTGAAGGTTAAGATTTTATTTATTATCTTCCTCGCATGTCAAACCATGATCATTAATCATTACTAAGATTAACTTGATAATGATCCATACGATTATTTACTATAGCAAATACGAGGGGATTTTTAAACTGTACGGGGGATTTTTTAACTGCGTATTATTGAGAAGGGAGGTATAATAATGTCAAATTTTTTAAGTTGTAATTTTTTTTATCATTTAATTCCATGTCATGTATTAATTCCTTCATATTAAATGATAAAAAAAATACACTTTAAGAAATTTGATTCCTCTCGCTGTTTGTTAGATCCACATTTAAGATGAATCTACATTGATATAATTTTTAGATATGTTGTCATATATATATGTATGTAGATATTATTTATTTATTGTTCTCACTTAATGTAATGTATTTTTATGTAAGAGCATCTCGTAGATCACCAAGCTACTCTTGGTGCAACGAGTAGTCATATTTTAAGGTCAGAGCCAAGCTAGACACCAAATTGGTTTATGAGGCCCCCTTTCTTGTGGGACACCAAATTGGTGTATGAAACCCCCCTCCATGCAGTGATTTGATTGCTAAAGTCTATGAAGGTGTACATACTCTACCCCCTTCTGGATTTGAACCTATGACCTTCGAGAATGAAACACACATTCTTAACCATTAGGCCCACTCAAGTTGTACTACGCTGTTGATTTCCTAGAGACCAAAAATAATACCTTTTGAAAGAGTAGCTATAATATGTAGGTTGTAGCTCAACAAATTATTGCTTTGCATAACAACTTCATTATTTAGTCAAAGGCACCAACAATTCAACTTTTGTCACTAAGACAAAACCTTGTTATTCTCCTTCAACAATATTTTACAAGAAACTCTTATTCAATTTATATGAAAGAAACCAAACAAACATTCGATGCAAATTATATTTCTGCATTAACCTTTAAGTTCAAGAGGGAGACATTGATAATGAGATTGTTTGGAAACTACTCTTTGCGTATCACAACACATAACGCAAACCAAATTTTAAAGCCGAATTGTACATAGGTCAATGATGTTTCTAGAGATTTGATGGTCATTAATGAATATATCTGAACCATAGGGCTAGTCAATTCTTATAGCCAAAGAGATTTTGAATACAAACAAATGCTACAACTTCTCATTCTTCCAAACAATATTGTTTAAGTTTTCTAGACATTGAAAAGGCACTTTATGATAAAAAATTAGATACATTCTACGTGAGAGCAAATAGTTAATCATAGCGCAGATTCAATAATTTTTTCATATGATGGCACTAGGCAAGACTTTATCAACTTCAACATTAGGCACAAGCATACAATGACTTTCTCTATAGAGAGACTTTTTCCTAACACTATATGGGGATTGTTATAGAAACAATATACATTTTCACAACTCCCAATGGAATCTACACCATGTAGTTTAAAGAGCACCATAATGTGGTGAGATTGGAATAGAAGATTCCCTGCAACTTTGAAAACCTAGAACTTTGGAAATTTTCTTCCCTTCTTGGTTCAACATTAGGCACAAGCATAGAATAATTTTCTCTATGGAGAGAATTTTTCCTAACACTATATGGGGATTGGTATAGAAGCAATATACATTTTCACAACTCCCAATGGAATCTACACCATGTATTTTAAAGAGCACCTTAATGTGGTGAGATTGGAATAGAAAATTCCCTACCACTTTGGAAACCTATACCTTTGGAATTTTTCTTCCCTTCTCAATTTCAAGACAACAATCATGAGTGGAACTCAACACTATCCTTGGAAGAAATCCTGATATCTAATAAAACTTATTTAGGAATTGGAATTGGTCGAGTGTTATTGTGTTTCACAACATGTTATGCATAATAGAAGTATCCTTATGTTAATAGTGCATTCTATTGTTTGTAGAATAATAATATACCCAAAAGCTAATTCAATCATCAACACATTACAATTTTGAGTCAATAAGTTGCAATGTATATTGCACATTATGCTTGTTAATTAGGCAGTTTCTTAAAATACATCAACCTCTACACTGATTTACATACTCGCAATTTAAAACCATCATGAACAAGAAAAGAGAGAACCCTTTGAAAAATATCTAGCAAATGTTCTAGACATGATCATAATAGACAAAGCCACTTTTTTTTGCAGTTTAGACAAAATACTATTAAAGGCTACTAGCCTCCTAACTTTAACCACCACTTCTTCATAAGGATCACTGCTACTTGTATTTAAATCCCAACAATGGGTACAATCCATCCCATGCCATATGCATATCAGATGGTCGGTACTCTCTCTAATACGCTTGAGGCAATTCCCCAAGTCCAAAATGCACCCCTGGCAAGTTGGGCGATGCTTTATGTCAGTGTTTGAAGTAATTGACTTAACTTTTAATTGAAAAATACATCTGCATATTTATGAGCTTACATTAAACTATCCCAACTGGTTAAATAATGCAACACAACCTGTTAAGTCATGATGCATAATACCTTCAAATCACCCGAACCTTTAGTGCATGATGCATAGTAGCTTCAAATCACCTGTTAAGTCATGATGCATACTACCTTCAAATGATGCACACTTTAAATCACGCAAATCTTTAGTGCTGCTAATGGAATGTCCTCATTCGTCATTGGGTCACTTGACTATGTGTCTTTAGAGGCTTCCTCAGTGATATAGCCTCTCATTTTATTTTTGAGTTTTGGATTTTGCGTTATTCTTGTAACCTCTAATATTGGATTGTGTGACATATTATTATTTATGTGATTATTTATTTAATATAATTGTAACTTTTTGGTTATTATCCAGATATATTTTAATTTTTTTATTTTTCTTTACATTAAATAATTACGTAAATTTTTTGATTTTGTTTTATATTAAATAATCACGTTAGTGTGAATATTGATGTAAAGTGTCCTACATATTATTAGTCCCCGCCGAAGGCAAGCCAACTGGAACTCTAGCGTTCAATACAGGGCTGACTTCACATTAGTTGAGTGTTTGAGTATATATTGTTTTCCAAATCTGTAATGTTCGACATAACAAACTCAATTTTTTTATTTTTTATATAATAAGAAACCTATTCTTTGTAATATCATTGGATAATAAGATGAATGTCTTATATTTTTTTCCAAATCTGTAATGTTCAACATAACAAACTCAATTTTTATTTTATTTTTTATATAATAGAAAAACCTATTCTTTATAATCTCATTGGATAATAAGATGGATGTCTTATTGCGCACATCACCCTTCTAGATGTTTAATTTTTCACTATTCCTAATGTTTTATTTTTTTTTCCTCGGAAAAATTCATAATTTCACTATATTTATAACAAAATTACATACACAGATATAGACAAGCCATTAATAATAACCTTGTATATATTAGCCAAAAAGTTTGTAGTCCTATTTTGTTGATGCATACATAAGGCATCATTACATTCCAATATAAAAATCCTTATCGATTTTCACATATTCAGTCCAAAGGAGAAAATTCTGCTAATAAGACTTTGCCCAAAAATAAGAGTGTATCCCATCGGAGTTCAGTAGAGTATCATGAAACTTACATAAAGCCCAATATTACACAATAAGTTTTGTCCATTCAAAAAGTGCCAAAGAGATCAGATATCCTGTATTTCATAAAAAGGCCTATGATAGAAGCCACAGGTTCCCAATACAATCTGTTCTTCAATATACCATTGTCCAAAAGTTAGCTGCGCGACTTCTTTGGAAAGCCTGTCCGCCAGCTGGTTCCACTCCCTGTAAATATGGGTAAAAGAAATGGAGTCAATTTTTTTTTTTTATACGGATCACATCCTCTAAGATCGAAACAAGACGGGAAAAGTGGCATCTATGGACACCATTTTACCAATTGATGATTATTAAGGAGTCACCAAAAACTTGTAAATTTCGACAGCCCTGCTCCACAACAAATAATAACAAGAGTTTTAAGGCCATTAATTCCGAGTAGTTATTTGTTCCTGCCCCCAATCCTGCTTTGAGTGTGTAATTATGTGTACTGGATAGATAAATGCATCCACCCCCTCCACACAAAAGATGATCGACTAAATATTCCTTATCGAAATACCCCCATGGCCTGGAGTTGTCATAGATTTCTTCCTTGGCACATCTAGCAAGTACGAGACCCTCCCCACCTGAGCAGGAAAAGGAGTCCATGATCCCAATACTATTGAAAAACAATATGGTGGTCGATAAGTATTCACCATGGAAAATAGCTTTGTTCCGAGCAATCAAGATTCCCTAGGCTAAGATTAAAGGAAAATCCTTGAGCTCATAACTCCCCTATGCACACAACCACTCCTGTAACACCACCTTAAATGAGTTGCCCTGCCATCACCTAAGTGTAGTTTTCAAATATCTGGAAATAGACCAAACTTCCCTAGCATAGGTACAATGCATGAAAAGATGATCCACAGATTCCAAATGCTCTTTGCAGAGAGTGCACCGACCCGACCCATTGAATTTTCACTTTTGTAAATTATCCCAAGTTGGTAGTTTGTTCGCCAGAATCGACCAAACCATAAGATTCCCTTTCACCGAACAATGTTGTTTCCAGAGCTTCCTCCACCACCAAAGTGGTTCTCTCTGTTGAACATCCACACTTAATTTAATATAACCCGCTCTAGGAGTATATACTCCGCCCCCATCACCATCCTAAAGTAATTCATCTTCTCTATCAACTAGATGAATAGAGGCTTCCCTTAGAGCCTATAAGTATATGTCCCAATGAATTAGATCCTCATCAAGGATGCCTAGCCTCCGCCCCGACATCCAACCTTGATGCCAAATTATAGTTTGATTAGGGTCCCCAACCTGAGCTAAATTGAAGAAACCACCACATTCCAGTCTAATCCGAGTCCCAACATTTAAAAGGTGTCCCCACTTACTGCCAGCCCACGGATCCAAACCAAGTCGAACCAACCTACCAGAACTGGCCCTCCAGACCAGGCTATTCCCAATCAAATCAAAACCCTTGATCACAATTTTCTAGATAATAGATATACCCGAAGTATTTTTGTTTGGGTCTCGTATCCATTATAGATTCCTAATGTTTTATTATCTTTGGCTTCTTTGAATTAATCCATCACATATAATGATATTGAATTACATTCATTCTTAGGACACAATACAATTTTTTCATTATAACCTAGTTTAAGTTAGTTTATAATGTCAATGCATTAAAACATATTGAATTACATTCATTCTTCGCCAGGACACAATACAATTTTTTCATTATAACCTAAGTTAAGTTAGGTTATAATGTCAATGCATTAAAACTTATTCTTTGTTAGTGCACCAATTTCAATTTATTGACATGCAAAGTTACTTCTTGGTATTGCATCGCTTCACCACAAATTATCTTCATTGCGTTCCATATGGCCTTATATCTAAGCACTGTACCACTTCACCAGATCTAAGCCCATCATTACAATTTTTCTTCATTGCATCATTATCACCTCATAACTAAGAACTCCCTTGTTCTAGGGGGGATCACTCCTCCTCATTCCCCCACTCCTCTCTTGTTCTAGATGGAGTGGATCCTCCTCACTCTCCTACTCATGCTCCTGAAGATGGAGGTGGGACATTGAGATTCCAAGGTGGATAAATAGAAACGTTGGTTCTTGAAATTGCTCCAAACAAAATGATCGCTCAAGAGGCAGGATTACCTTTGACTAAATAACTATAAATCACCCCTATGGCCAACATACACAATTTACTTCCAAATGGAAGGCCACTCAACTTGCGAACCAATAGAAATGAGCTTTCCCAAGCTAGATCAGTTAGTTAGACGTGAAGGTTCACTATTAGAAATTTGGAATTGTCTGTTACACGGTCCTTACAAAAAAATACAACTTCAACATTTTGAGCAGCTATGTACCCTTATAGTTTATAAAATGGTAAAAAAAAACAAAATAATGACAACAAATAGATTTATATGCTTTGATATATACATGTGGCTTAATTCAATATGTTTAGAATGTATTTTGTACTAAACTACCTAGATCTACTCATACAACTTCACCACAATCTTTGATGAGAACATAGGCACACACATAAAATGAACCCTTCAATTCCAAGCTCCAAATATGCTTGTCTGGGATCCTAAATTCAAGCTCATAATCTATAAGAATCACTTCACAAAGCTCACCTTAGCAATTTATTTTCTTGCTCTGAAGAATTTCAAAGCATAGTGAAATAATAAGAGGTGCCATGTATGGGACTATGCATAGATGATATATATATAGTTAACTGCACACAAACAAATAACTAAAGGGTTGGGATCTTAGTATCCAACATAGTTGATTTCCTTTATGCTATTGAAATCAATCCTATACCACATGTCGTCTAGTCTTAGCATGCCTATGACCACATATTATTTAGAACCAACTTGCTCGATGTCGTTACAATAGTCATTGGTTCCCAATGAAAATACTTTCATCCTGGTGAACGCCCAAAAATGAAAGAGTTTCATGAGTAAAAATATGTCAGGAAGAAAGAAAAATTCATAAAAATTTCATCTTGAAATATAAAGTATACCATCAACGCATAACCTTATCTTGAAATATAAAGTATACCAACAATGCATAACCTTATCTTGAAATATAAAGTATACCAACAACACATAACCTTATCTTGAAATGTAAAGTATACCAACAACACATAACTTGACTAGAAGGTTTTAGAACATTGGAAAACTCAGAAAACCCAAAAATTAAGAAAAACAAGAAGAAAATATTTTAGATAAAAAAATTTAATGTGTGTGAGCACTGTATCTAATTCTTATTACCCATTAATTTAATGTTATGTAAAATTCAACATCTCTTCAAATATCTGTCTTCTCACAATGTACCTAAAAAGAACACCAAGAATCAAACCCTAATAACCCATTTTACCAAAATTCATGGCTAGAATAGCAATGCACATAAAAAATTCCAACATACTCAAAAACATAAAATTAATGCATTGCCTTTACCCCATTAAGAAACCACCAACTCTCGGCCTTATAAACTCATGATTGAAATCAAAATCGCCAAGAGAATTCCATCGAAACCACCACCCCACAACAATCTCTCTGGTTGTGTAATTCATGGTTGTCTTATATTAGTGAAGGTTATTATTGATACATATTCTTACAGTTTGACCCAGATTGTGTTCACATCACATTACTTGAGGATTATTCCATTTCTTCTAGTATTATAATTTCATTTCCATGTTGTTTTTATAATACTACCCACACAACACCATTAAAAACATATAACTTATTAACGAAAACCTACCACCCAAAATTTATTTGTGAGCTCTCAAAAAGTTGTGGTGGATTATAGGCTGCATTGGACAAAAACATCTATAATACCGTAGAGGATCAAAGACAAACGAGAATATGTAACATCCATCTCTTGTGAGCACATGATGTTGAATTATTCTTTGAGGACACTTGCGTGCAAGTGATCCGGTTATAGTATATGGTTATTTGTTTCGCTTATGGATTCTTATGATGATGTAGATAGATTATGATTTATGTTGTTTGATATCTATGTATCTACAGATGTTGTTGACGAGATTCCTTGAGTGTGCAAGACACTTGACAGATTGAGGATGCCGATGGCATCATTGGACCTCCTTGGACTCCAGATTGAGTCAGGGAGTGGATTGTATTGGTTTGAGTATTTCATTTATGCATATGTGACATATGATTGATTATATTATGATGTTGTTTATGGATCATTGACAATGTTTTGTTGATGGATGCAGGCTGATGATTGATTTCTAATATGAGTCACATAAGGAATACAGGGGCCATGCACATAAACCAAATATTGAGGGAGAGGTGTGGTAGCATCCCTAACACAACCTACTAGCACTCTTTTTCTGCCTCGAATTGTAGGTTAACGATTACCTAGTTCAAGAGATCCACGATGCCCTGAGGGCAGACTGAGACAGTCACTCACAAATATTTTTAAGGGGCGCACAATAAGGCATGGTCTTTATTCCTTAGAAGCTCTTAGTCTCTCACAAGGTTGCCCGAATGGAGTGCTGACTTCAGGGGTTGGATAACTACCAAAACCAGTCAAAGGTGAGTGGCACCCTTGGAGCACAGAGTGCATCTTGAAGGGAACGTCGCGTAATTAAAAATTTGAATCAAAGGCGAGTGGCACCCTTGGAGCACGAAGTGCGTCTTGAAGGGCACGTTGCAGAATTAAAAATTGAGTCAATGAATCTAGGTGGCCTAGAAAACTTTGAGCGAAGGTTAAACCTTGTAAAATCTTGAGCACTGCTGAATTAATTAATTGATTAATTAATTAATGAAATAATGAATTTATTAATCATAATCCCTAAGGGTCTAAGCGTTTGTAAATAAAGATTTAACTAACCCTAAGTCTAAGTTAGTGAGAAGACTAAAAACTAATTTCATAAATTAAATAATGAGGGGATGAAATAAATCAATTTTAGAAATCAATGAAAATAAAATAAATCAAAAGAGTGATTTAATACACATATGTGCAAGTAATTACCAAATTGGAATTTAAGGTAAAATTGGAATAAAACTAAAAGAATGTGTAAGCATATAAATGCATTTAGAGTCTAGTTAACACTAGTCTAACTAGAGAACAATCCTATTTTAACTCAAATCAGTTTTAGAAAGGCGTCGGTCATTAATTGGAAATAAGGGGAATAAAGGGACAACTAGGAGTGATTTTAGGAGCGCTTTTAGGATGGGTGACGGAAATTGACTTTTAATTAAAATAAATTGTGGATTTTCTGGTGCAACTAAGGGAAAGGGTGACAAGTGTATGGGGGGAATAATTCATAATTAATTATTTAAAAAAAAGTGAATTAAATGTGCAAATGGCAAGGTGTCACTAAGAAAATTATATAAAACAAATGGCTAAGATGAGTAAGGGGGATACATTGGTTATGAGTAAGGTTATGCTGCAAAAATTCTAACTAGTTTTACTTATGAGAGTTGGGATACCCAGCTTGATAGAGAGTGGTGGATCTACCTTGTGAGGTGAGCTGGGAGATAGAGGATTCTGGTTGTGTTTGTGTGTGG
>JZKD02S1696559.1:150751-161367 GCA_000966675.3 Picea glauca
ACCCCTAACATTGGCTGGGAGGTACCGATGAATTCCTTGGATTGGTAAGCTAAGGAGTGAGGCACAAGTTCGAGTGGAGTTCTTTAGCAGTATCAATCCTTGTCAACGCCGACTTATTGGTTATGATACTCCATCTGTAACATACCACTCTTGTGCGCACTGAGAAAAATTATCCTTGAGGACACTTGCTTGCAAGTGATCCAGATTATTATACTATTGGTTGTTTTATTATGATTATGATATATTATGGATATGATGATATGTTATTTTGGTTATCTTTACATAGACAAGTGCTATTGACTGGGTTCTCCTGAGTGTGCAGGACTTTGGACATTGGGGATGCAGAGGCATCGATGAAACCCCTTGGACTCCGGATCGAGTCAAGGAGTGGATTATTGGGGTTTGATTGTTGTTGATATGACATATGTACATATGATTAGATGTTATGATGATTGATTATTATTGCTGACATGATTCGTTGATGATGCAGGCTAACGACAACTTGTCGACCAGACTCACATGTGGAGTAGAGGGGTCACGCACGACAACCAAAGACTTTGAGGAAGAGGTGTGGGAGCATCCTTGCCACAACCTACTAGCACTCCCATCGTGGATCGAACTGTAGCTTAACAAATACCTAGTTCGAGAAGACCCACGATGCCGTGAGGGAAGACTGCGACAGTTGCTCACGATGATTCTAAGGGGCACACAATAAGGTAGGGGCCTTATTCCTTAGAGGACCTTAGTCTCCCACAAGATCACCTGGCGGAGTATTGAATCTAGAGGTTTGATGTCTACCAAGTCAGTCAAGAGGCGAGTGGCACCCTTGGAGCATGTAGTGCGTCTTGAAGGGCACGTCGTGCAAGGAAAACGAAAAGAGATGAGTGGCACTCTTGGAGCATGTAGTGCGTTCTGAAGGGAACATCATGGAAGGAAAGAAGAAAGAGGTGAGTGACACCCTTGGAGAACCTAGTGCATCCTAAAGAGCACGTCGCGATTTTAACTGGTAAGTGAATAAACCTAAACGGCCTTAAAATGAATGATGTGACAAGTAAGATTTAAAAACTTTTTCCCTAATAAAAATGCTGCCCAGCCTAGTGAAATTACAACCTAGGTCTAATTAGAACATGTGGTCAAAAAAAATAAAATAATAATAAATGAACATGTGACAAGAAAGGGGGTAAGAAATTCAAATTTATTTATTAAAGTCAAGATTTTAATGGAGGATTAAAATTAGAAAAAAAGAGAGGGGTAAATGGTTGTTTCATCTACACTTGCTAAATTGATTTTAGTTAAAAAGGGAAAAAGAGGGAAACTTAAAATAAATAGGAAACTTAAAGAAAAAGGGGAAACCTAAAGAAAAGGGGAAACATAAAGAAAAAGTTGAATGTCTAACTTAGTAAGGAATCTTGCCTTGGGAACTTGCTATTTATGAACTCAACTAAGAATTAAGTAAGGCATAAGTCATTTAAAATTTGTAAGGGAATATTGGGACACCAAGGAGCATTTTTAGGAATGATTTTAGGTGGGTGAGGGAAATAGGAATAATTAATTAATTAATAAAATTATTTTTCTGGTGCAACTAGGGGATGAGTGACATGTGTATGGGGGAGGTTTTTTTTTCTGATTAAATTAATGAAAAAGGAATTTAATGGGAATTTGGGAAATAAATCACTTAAAAACTCTATAAAAAGGATGGAGGAGGAAGAGTATGGATCTCATGTTTTAGCGTAATGTTACGCTGCTGAATTTTTGTCTTGACTGAACTTCTCTTGTGGGAGTTGAGATACCCAGCTCGGGTAACAAGTGGTAGATTGACCTTGGGAGGTGAGCTGGGTGCTAGTAGTTCTCTGGTATTGTGTGCATGGCCCCTTTGCAGCTCGGGGGGATCAGGGGGAAGAAGAGTACCCATAGTGTTGGTTGGGAGGTATTGGTGAGGTCACATCGGTCGACAAGCGGGAGCTGGATGAAGCACACGTGGGACAACGATTCAGAGCTTTCGCATTTGGCTACAATACACATGCGTATATTTTTGAATGGTGGTTTATCATTGTTCCCACGCTTTCAATACTGTACTTCTATTGTGTAAAGATTATGTTTTACTCAACATTTTATAATCAACGAACTTAAAGTCATCCCAGCCTTACACTTGCTGCATTTTGAATTGATTCCCTTGGCAAACCCAACCCTAATTGCTATGACTTTTCTATGTTGTTTTATTGATTATTACGAAGAAATTTGTGTTTTTCCCTTATCCCTTTAGTCATCAGTCCGTGCTTGAGCAGTTGGTCAGGAGCCGAATCGACGGTCATGACTTCAGTGTTTAAAGACCTATAGATTCAAATGCATTGCTTTTCTGTGCATGGATGATGAGTGAAGGATAAATTTTTCCCAGCTGTCTATCCCTTACTTATCTCTGTGTTTTTTTCTCTTACGAATCATCTCAATCCCTACGCTTCTGAGAATGGGTAGCCTTGCATTTTGATTGATTCATTGAGGAACGATTTATCTTTGTGTATTTTTTTTTATTATCTCTACGATTTCGCTGGACATAGATCCCAATTCATAGAGTTTTTATTTCACTTTTAATGTATTTTATATCTGCGATTTCGTTGGACAGAGATCCCCTTTCGAAGAGTTTTTAATTTCACTTTTAAAATGTAATTTTACTCCACGACATTGTTGGGAAGCGACCCATTTTTCTTAGCGTTTGAATCCACCTTTAAAAATGTGTTCATACACAACATTCATGATATGATTTTTGGGGCCCAACACTCAACACTCACACCACCAATTCATGGCTCTTTACTCAACTTCCATATTGCAAATTTCGTGGCTCATTACACAGCTTTCAACCACGATTTTCCTTGCACATTTCCACCACTCAACATGATTTTTTTTTTCTGGGCATTTTAACCAATATCCAACCACGATTTTTTTGGCACACTACACAACTTCCTCCCTACACATTTCTTGACACATTGCACAGATTGCACCAAGATTCTGGCAATTTTACCTCTACGATTTCATTTATAGTTATGACAACGTTATCTTGCTTTTGGCTCTGGGATTCCAGGTATATAAATGACAACAACTTCAGTTATCTTTTTCTCTGCATTTTCACCCATATTCATGCCAGAAATACCATTTAGTTACTCTGTGAATAAAATGTCTATTTACTGCGAAATTTCCCATATTTAATAGACCACGATTTAATTCCATGATTGTTGTACCTGCATTTTGATCAACCATGAATTTTACTAGTGATCTCATTGTGGCATACCTTTGTTTCTAATGAACCGATTTCCAGTGAATTCCATTATTGTATGCTTGTGTTTTTAATGAACCGATTACCAACGAATTCCATTATTGTATACCTGCGGTTTTAATGAACTGATTGCTAGCAAATTCCATTATTGTATACCTGCGTTTTTAACATTTAAAAGACAATGAAATTATGCTATCAATGACATCGATTTAATATTTGACTGCGTTTCTATATATATATATATTGACTGCAAGTTGTTGGCGACATAAGTCACTCCTGGATTGCAGCAGGAGCAGAGCCCGACGCCCATCAGTTTTATGTCACGATAGTTTTAATGGGTGATCGAATGGGTAGAGACTTGGGAAGATATCACTCAAACTCAGGGACTGGGTCTGGCATGTGAGAAACAAAGGAGGTCTTGATCTAACTTCAGTCAGTGGGTTGATTTGAAAATGAGCAGGTTGAAGACTTGATGAGAGGAGTGGACAAACTACCTCAGGCAACAGGCCTTTCAGTAATTTGTAGAAGAAAAACTCTGAATGCAAGATCCTCTAGTTTAGAGCTTCAAGGAACTGAAAGGGGGGACTTGACTGGATTCTCCAATTCCAAGTCATTCAATGCTAAGAAAATCACAGGGACCGATTAGAAACAATGCAAATGTTACAGTGATCAAATCTACATCATCCTATAACAGTTACAACTCGACTGGATTCTCCAATTCCGAGTAGTTCTAACACAGTGTAAACAAAGACGTGAGAGAAACTGACATTCATAAGACAAGAAGTCTCAAGAGTCCATGCATAACCAGGAAAACAATGCTTCATTAAAGTTTTTCAACCGGGAGCCTTGCTCAACCATCGATAGATTACAAAATACAAAGACTGAGTTTATATACTCAAAGAAAATCGCCTAACACTGGCGTGCTCAGTTATCCAAGGCTTGGTGTCCCTTCAGCCAAATTCGGACGTGTATTCTTTGTTAGACGCCACCTTAACTGCGCATGGCTCCTGCAAGGGGAGTAGCTGAGCCATTAAGTGCAGAGCTAGCGTGTGCAGACCTCCTCCGGCTGGTCGAGGACTCAGCATGGCCTCTTTAGAAAAATGGGTACACAGGACCCTCTCGAGCAGACCGCTTGCCAGATTATCCATACTTTGTACTTAATGCCCGAGGAGAGGTTTCAACCACCCCTTCTCATCTTCATTTACTTCAGGTGAAAACCATGATTGAGGTCGAATCAGATGGCGCATGGAGATCACGATGATCCTTCCGGTGACTCGACTCGACGCCTTCGGCCTCTTTTGCATAGCTCCTTTCTTTCCCAAGTGACCACGGGCTATGACCCGATGTTTATTCCCAAAGTGATTTCGACGTTCGCGAATGGAAGGAGTTAATCCTTGCTTATTCACAATTGCGATGAGAGAAACGCCGAGATGGCTTGATTGGGTGCCACGCGTCCCTCTCAGATCTGACGGTCCTGAACTTACTCGGTGATGTTGTGGGCCCGGGTCCTGGACACTCCTGGCACCTCATGCATCGGGAATATGACGGAGTTGTTCCTTGCGCTTCGAAGTCGCGATGGGCGAAAAGGCGGGGAGCCTAATCGCACGCCAGGTGGCTCCTGTGGATGAATGGCTGAGGCTGCTTCGCGAAAATGTGGGCCCGACTCTGGGTGATTTCGGCACTCTGGGGTTCGAGGTTTCGAGATGTGAGATGACGAGGGACTTTCACCTTTCGAACTCCCAGATGTCGATATGCCGACTAGATCTCACACTATGTGTCACTGGATCGGACGACCCAGATTTAGTCTTGAAATATAGTCGCTTTCTCTAGCGCTATATATCGGTTAACTTGATAGCCCCGAAATCTCGATGACCGTTGATCTATTCTTATGGATGAATCTGGGCCATTGACAACGTAATTTCACCCCCCCACTTGATTGGAAGCCTTAAGACGATATTTTTCCATGTTGTGCTTGGGCGCTTCTCGTGCAACTTGCAGACCCGAATACTCTTGTGCCTAGGACAAGAAATGTTGCTAACATTAGGCTCCATGGGGGATAGAGTCATCCCTACAATGCTCTAAGGACTCTTTCCGCAACTTCAGTGCCTTGCTGTTGGGCTATGGAGTCATGCTCAAAACATCCCGCTGCTGAAAATATAGGCCGAAAAAAAAAAGCAACAAAATAAAGATACATGCTCAAAGGAGCTTATTTATATACAATCCTAAACTAATGAAACACTTTACATGGGGCTAGGTGAAAGAAGACTTCCACCATAGCCAATCTAGTAACTTCCTGAAGGGAAGCTCTTTCTTTCTTTCGATGATCACCAGCAGATGGTGTAATCGTGACAGCAGAACGACTACACTCTTCAACTTCTCCTCACTGGCTGAAGTTGATATGGAACAGGGTGGCTCCAAGGCATAAAGAACATGCCACTCCATGTACTCACTGAAAAGATCATAAAATGAGTGGCAAACCCTATGAAAAGGGTAGTAGCAGGCCTGCTCTGCTCCACAACTACTCCTACAGGGTTGAACTTTATGAGTCTGCATAGGTGAATGGGCAGGCTCCGGGCAGGAAGTCACCTGTTTGACTGGTTCTTTCTGCTCTTCTTCTTGGCTCTCCCCCAGGTCTGATTAATATTCATCATAAATAGGGACCATGGGGTGGTTCTGCTTGCTGATTGGCTCTTCAATATCTTTATAGTGATCAAATGTAGGATAAGCTTGCTGCTCATCATCACTATAATATACATCAAAAAGGGGTTGTCCTTTATTGATATGATCCTTCTCCAGAACAGTGATCCCGTAAAGAATTTCTGTTTTAGGGATAGTGGGACCTTCTGTTTCTGGCTACTCATACATAATATTTTTCTCTTTAATCCCAGGTAAAAATATATCGTGAGAAACCCCTTGGAGGAAAAGAGAAGAAACCTCTTCCACAACTAACCCCTCTTTTAAAAAGAGAGGGTCTTCATCATCATGAGCAGAGCTGCTAGGAACTTCTGCCTCAACCCGATATCCAGGTGAGTCATCTACCATGGACCACATTTGCTCTATAAACTCACAATTTCCACAAGAGGCATGTTGATCATTATGAACATCTAAAAGAATAGAGGCATCTGATATGGTGTCAGATGCTTCCGTTCTAGGGATAACACAATTAATATCATTCAACACCTCTATATTTTCCTGGAAAATGCTTTCCTCCACAGTAAAAGCTTCTTCATGGACATGGTCTTCAGGGCCAGCAGAGGCTTTATGAAGCGAAGAAAACTCCTCACAATAGTTTTCATACAAACAATCAGCTGGAAAATAATCTTTACAAAATGAATTGAAAGTTGTATGAAAACCTGTTAAAGAGAGGATGCTCGCAGCGGGAAGAGATCGACACCACTCAAGAGCAACTCCCTTCAATGAATACCTAAAGAGCTTAATCCGGACATCCTCATGTGTGATATTGTGTCGGTGAATAGCTTCATGGAAGTCCAGTAAATGCTCAGCTGGTTCCTCCTAACTTGTTGCATGAAATTCAGGGAGGAAATTTTCCCATTGGTCTCTATGAGGAAGTGCATTAGGAAAACCAACTATTTGGGAAAAGTCACAGAAAGCAAACCTTTGAGCCAGAATTTTCTCCATATTGAATCAGTGGAGTCGCCAATCGATCCTCGAATCATGGAGTCGCTTGGTGAAAGATGCTTAGCTTCAAATATGCCTGGTCCTTGTTCACCATCAAACGCTAGATCTTAATGTTGTCGTTACCCCAGGAACCTTCTCAAGCTGAGAAAGGAGCCGCTGAAACTTTCTCGAGAAAGCTCCATTGGGTTATCTTTCAGGTGTGCCAACAGTAGCCACAGCTAAAATAGTGAAGTGGAAACAATGGAGTCGCCAGGTGCACAGTAGAAATCTTGATAATTCTGATATCTGATGCACCTTAAGAATCAGTTAATCGTTTTCGTTCAATCCCGGGGAAAATATTCAATATCCGTCCCCGGCATTGGCGCCAGAAATGTTAGCGTCAGAAGTCACTCCTGGATTGCAGCAGGAGCAGAGCCCGGCGCCCATCAGTTTTATGTCATGATAGTTTTAATGGGTGATCAAATGGGTAGAGAATCGGGAAGATATCACTCAAACTTAGGGACTGGGTCCGACATGTGAGAAACAAAGGAGGTCTTGATCTAACTTCAGTCAATGGGTTGATTTGAAAACGAGAAGGTTGAAGACTTGATGAGAGGAGTGGACAAACTACCTCAGGCAACAGGCCTTTCAATAATTTGTAGAAGAAAAACTCTGAATGCGAGATCCTCTGCTTCAGAGCTTCGAGGAACTGAAAGGGGGGACTTGACTGGATTCTCCAATTCCAAGTCGTTCAGCGGTAAGAAAATCACAGGGACCGATTAGAAACAATGCAACTATTACAGTGATCAAATCTACATCTTCCTATAACAGTTACAACTCGATTGGATTCTCCAATTCTGAGTATTTCTAACACAGTGTAAACAAAGACGTGAGAGAAACTGACATTCATAAGACAAGAAGTCTCAAGAGTCCATGCATAACTAGGAAAACAGTGCTTCATTAAATTTTTTCAACCGGGAGCCTTGCTCAACCATCGATAGATTACAAAATACAAAGACTAAGTTTATATACTCAGAGAAAATTGCCTAACACTAGCGTGCTCAGTTATCCAAGGCTTGGTGTCCCTTCAACCAAATTCGGACAGGTATTCTTTGTCAGACGCCACCTTAACTGCGCATGGCTCCTGCAAGGGGAGTAGCTGAGCCATTAAGTGCAGAGCTAGCATGTGTAGACCTCCTCCGGCTGGTCGAGGACTCAGCATGGCCTCTTTAGAAAAATGGGTACACAGGACCCTCTCGAGCAGACCGCTTGCCAGATTATCCATACTTTGCACTTAATGCCCGAGAAAAGGTTTCAACCACCCCTTCTCATCTTCATTTACTTCAAGTGAAAACCAGGATCGAGGTCAAATCAGATGGCACATGGAGATCACGATGATCCTTCCGACGACTCGACTCGATGCCTTCGACCTCTTTTGCACAGCTCCTTTCTTTCCCAAGTGACCACGGGCTATGACCCAGTGTTTATTCCCAAAGCACTTTCAGTGTTCACGAATGGAAGGAGTTAATCCTTGCTTATTCAAAGTTGCGATGAGCGAAATGCTAAGATGGCTTGATTGGGTGCCACGCGTCCCTCTCAGATCTGACGGTCCTGAACTTACTCGGTGATGTTGTGGGCCCAAGTCCTGGACACTCCCTGCACCTCGTGCATCGGGAATATGACGGAGTTGTTCCTTGCACTTCGAAGTCGCGATGGGCGAAAAGGCGGGGAGCCTAATCGCTCGCCAGGTGGCTCCTGTGGATAAACAACTGAGGCTGCTTCGCGAAACTGTGGGCTCGACTCTGGGCGCTTTCGGCACTCCGGGGTTCGAGGTTTCAAGATGTGAAATGACAAGGGACTTTCACCTTTCAAACTCCCAAATGCCGATATGCCGACTAGATCTTGCACTATGTGTCACTGGATTGGACGACCCAGATTTAGTCTTGAAATATAGTTGCTTTCTCTAGCGCTATATATCGGTTAACTTGGTAGCCCCGAAATCCCGATGACCGTTGATCTGTTCTTATGGATGAATCCGAGCCATTGACAACATAATTTCACCCCCCCCACTTGATTGGAAGCCTTAAGACGAGATTTTTCCATGTTGCGCTTGGGCGCTTCTCGTGCAACTTGTAGACCTGAATACTCTTGTGCCTAGGACAAGAAATGTCGCTAACATTAGGCTCCATGGGGGATAGATTCATCCCTGCGATGCTCTAAGGACTCTTTCCACAGCTTCAGTGCCTTGCTGTTGGGCTATGGAGTCATGCTCAAAACATCCCGCTGTTGAAAATACAGGTCGAAAAAAAAAAGCAACAAAATAAAGATACATGCTCAAAGGAGCTTATTTATATACAATCCTAAACTAATAAAACACTTTACATGGGGCTAGGTGAAAGAAGACTTCCACCATAGCCAATCAAGTAACTTCCTGAAGGGAAGCTCTTTCTTTCTTTCGATGATCACCAACAGATGGTGTAACCATGACAGCAGAACGACTACACTCTTCAACTTCTCCTCATTGGCTGAAGTTGATATGGAATAGGGCGGCTCCAAGGCATAAAGAACATGCCACTCCATGTACTTTCCGACAGGATCATAGAATGAGTGGCAAACCCTGTGAAAAGGGTAGCAGCAGGCCTGGTCTGCTCCCAAATACTCCTACAGGGATGAACTTCATGAGTCTGCATAGGTGAATGGGCGGGCTCCGGGCAGGAAGTCACCTGTTCGACTGGTTCTTTCTGCTCTTCTTCTTGGCTCTCCCCCAGGTATGATTCATATTCATCATAAATAGGGACCATGGGGTGGTTCTGCTTGCTGACTGTCTCTTCAGTATCTTTATAGTGATCAAATGTAGGATAAGCTTGCTGCTCATCATCACTATAATATACATCAAAAGGGGTTGTCCTTTATTGATATGATCCTTCTCCAGAACAGTGATCCCGTAAATAATTTCCGTTTTAGGGATAGTGGGACCTGCTGGTTTTGGCTGTTCATACATAATCTTTTTCTCTTTAATCCCAGGTAAAAATATATTGTGAGAAACCCCTTGGAGGAAAAGAGAAGAAACCTCTTCCACAACTAACCCCTCTTTTAAAAAGAGAGGGTCTTTGTCATCATGAGCAGAGCTGCTAGGAACATCTGCCTCAACCCGATATCCAGGTGAGTCATCTACCATGGACGACATTTTCTCTATAAACTCAATTTCCACAAGAGGCATGTTGATCGTTATGAACATCTAAAAGAATAGAGGCATTTGATATGATGTCAGATGCTTCCGTTCTAGGGCTAACACAATTAATATCATTCAACACCTCTATATTTTCCTAGCAAATTATTTCCTCCACAGTAAAAGATTCATCATGGACATGGTCTTCAGGGCCAGCAGAGGCTTTATGAAGTGAAGAAAACTCCTCACAAAAGTTTTCATACAAACAATCAGCTGGAAAATAATCTTTACAAAATGAATTGAAAGTTGTATGAAAACTTGTTAAAGAGCGGATTCTCGCAGCGGGAAGAGATCGACACCACTCAAGAGCAGATCCCTTCAATGAATACCTGAAGATCTTAATCCAAACATCCTCATGCGTGATATTGTGTCGGTGAATAGTTTCCTGGAAGTCTAGTAAATGCTCAGCTGGTTCCTCCCAACTTGTTGCATGAAATTCAGGGAGGAAATTTTCCCATTGGTCTCTATCAGGAAGTGCATTAGGAAAACCAACTATCTGGG
>JZKD02S1696559.1:170970-197552 GCA_000966675.3 Picea glauca
ACACACACACACACACACACACACACACACACACACACACACACACACATGGAGAATTCCTGAGAAGTTGACCAGGAACCTCAACACCACACAATATAGAAAATGATAAAATCCTCACACCCATCACAGTTTAATGAAAATTCTGATCACATTCAAAAAAAAAGAAATGGTCTAATGACACAAGAGAACTTTGAAAGAGTACTTCTTATGAAGCTCAAAATAATATTTTGATAGATCAACTTCAAATATCTTATACTCAAAACTTAGAGCTATAAAATACAATCAAAACCGATCGTGTCTTAGTTCTCGAATTTCTAAAAAATGATAATGTTTGTTACAATACTTGAAATTTAAAGTCCATTAATGGAATGATATTGGGGGTTCCATGGACCATGAAAATATTTACAAGAAATATTATGAAGAGAGGAACATGGAGTGGAGCACGAGAAACAGGATCTGGAAAGAAGCCAAGGAGGAAGTTATCAAAACTCGGTTATACTTTTCCAATGAAAGAATAAATATAACTGTATGAAATCTGATAAGGAAGAAGGTATGCAATCAATATGGACTTACTGTGATGGAATCTCTCGCTTTCATTTTCTTGTTGATGTGCCCTTTATATGTTTTCTTATTATAGTTACGTGGCTGATTGTAATCACTTCCGTTGTAAATTAAAAAATATTGATTATAGACTTGTTTAACCATTCTTGAATATATTCCCTTAATGGGGAAACAATCACTTATTGATTTACTTTGATGTTTAACAAATTACTTTCAATTTCTTTATGGTCAATAGATAAATTTTAAAATATAGTTTCAATGTCCTCATTTTCATTTGTGTACTCAACAAGCCAATTATCAATGTCATCACAAGTATACTCAATAATACTATCAAATTTCTCGGTCGCGGCCATTTCTTCAAATTTTTTACTTTCTCATCAAATTGCTCTTTGCTTGTGATCATTGAATTTGATATTAAGCTTGGACATGAAACTTTAATAGTGGTTCCTGCAATATCCAAACCAATAATCTTTGAGTATGCCTCAGTCTTTTTCCGTGATAGTTCTTTTAATTGATTTAACAACCCCTTTAATGTATTAATTCATTCAATGCAACATGTCTTTAATTGTTTCATACGGTTATGGGAGGGAACATTTTCCTGTTTTCTCCTATAATCCGTCATTGCTGAGACTTTTTCTACAAACATAAAAACTCCATCTATGAAGAGTCCTTCATCATTATTCAAATATCCATTTAAGTATTCTTTAGTTTTTTGAATTCTGAGCATGAGAGAGGAAAAACTTTTTGCCAAGTCCCATAAATCTAAAACAAACAACATTATTTTCTTTATATTCTCCGAAACAAAGTGTCGAGTGGCAATGATTAAGCTTGAAATTTCTTTTACTCTTGGATTTGATTCTAGAGTTCCTTGAAGAGTTATGTCAGGTTGTATCATGGCCACTGGGGTAGCCAATATGGGTGGGGGCATGCAAGATGCCTCCATTTCTTTGACTCTTTCCTTAAGCTTGATATTTTCCTCTTCCATATTAATTATTGAAACATCCAATGCATCCCTTGTGACCTTATGAATTGAGGATAATGTTGACGACAACATGTTTCTAGTATTAATGGTGGACCATGACTTTCCCTACTTATTCTTCAAGGTTCTTTTAAAGGTTAATTTCTTTGAAGACCTATCAAATAAATAATTCTGTACAGAAAATGTCTCTTTGTCAGAGAAAACTTCATCTTGAACACCCAATGCAACGGATTGTACATTTTCTTGGGCGTGTTATTCTTCATCTGGAAATTGGATATTTTCAATATTAAAATATAAATCCATATCATTAAGAAAAATATCATTTTCAGGTGCGTTTTGTTCTTCTCCCTCTTGCTCAGAATTAACCCTTTTCCTTTTCACTATTAATTTATGGGGGTTTTCTAAACTTCCTTGAGGAGGATTTCTTTCTCCATCATCACCTGAATTGTTACTTGAGGGTTTTCTTTGTTGGTCTGTTATAGACTAGGCATTTAATTTAGGCAAAATAATTCTATGAGAAACAACGAGTGACTGGGCGTTTTCCCTCTTTGCTTATAATGTTATGTAGTGCTCACAATTGTCTCTATGTCACCATAATTTTTATCAACACCTTGAACATGATGCATATTAAAATGGTCAAACCCTTTGATTTCTTCTGCAAACTTAAAATTAAAATGGTCAAAATAAGAGGCATATTCATCAATTTTGGAAATTCCTCTCAAGAGAATTTCACCTACTCTCCAAGACAAAGGAATAAATTGTTTTTTCCTTCTTTCATAAAAAGCATGAAACCATAACTTATACTGCCTCACCACCTCTATGATAGATAACTTGTTTGACACATAATAAGGAAGATACATAGGTTTTCATGAGAACAAAAAATACTAATGATGTTGTAATTATCCATTTTCTCCAAAATTCCCTTTTTATTAAAAAAGGTGGATGCTTCCAATGAAATCCTGGAATTGTCTTCTCCAAAGAGTAACTTTTTAAATTCAAACACAAAATCATTGTAAACTTCATAAAAATAATGGATAACTTTCTTCCTCCAGAGAGCTTGATACCACATAGTTACAGGGTCAATTTTTGAGTTTACCCTTTTTCCAACACTCAAACCTTTAAAAATATGATAGTGTGTAATAAAAAATATTAGATAAGATGCCATATAGAATTTTTTCACCCTTCTGAAATTCATTAACTGTGCATAAATTTCATTTGATATGATTTTCACCCAATCGAAGACGACATTCTCATGAACTGTAAAATGTGAAATATATAGTGCCAGCCGGGGAATAGTTTTTGTAGAATCCTGACCGGTAACTCTAGTAAATAACCAAGCAATTTCTCGATAAGGGTTCTTTAAAGAATTAACCTAGATTCTGGATAAGTCTTCCAACATTGTAGTAGCATCTTGTAAATATTCATGTAGGAGCTCCATTCCATTATTTTTACCTCTAATAAAAGTTTTGGTTTCTTCTCCTTTGTATGTTAAGTTTGGCTCTGGTAGCGTTAACATTTTTTTGAAGACCGAAGGTGCTAATGAAACATGGGAGCCAATTTGTAGTGGAATTTTTCTTCTGTTCTAGACATATTTATCAATACAACAGGTGACAATCTCTTTGCACTCAAAAACCTCAGGGACACAACCAATGAGATCTATTCCTGATGTCCAAACCTTATTATTATATTTGTCTGGTAACATTGAGTAATACCAATATGACCTTGACCAATGGTAATTGTGATATTCTATGGTGAATAAATTCAAGGTATCCCCAGATAAATATTGTTTTCTTTTGGCCATCTTCAACAGGTTGATAGAATTTCTCTGTAATATTGCTTAGAACAATGAAATAATCTTTACGTTAGATCCTTGATGAGAACATTAACCTGAAATAATTGTGATTTTCGTCGATAGAAACATCATTAATAACGACTTTTTCAGAATTCAATTTAGCAGTTGAGTTCATAGAATTGGCATTTAATATGGCTCGAGAACTGTGAAAGAGAAAGGAAATGTCACGATGAGGAGTTAGATTAAGAGAAATCAAATGAGGATGTGAGTCTGAGAGTCCGCCGTGATAAGAAAAATGGCTAAGTATTGATACTTGTTGGATGGACTTGTGAAGACGAGAGATACAAAAGAAAAGTGATCTCGAGTCTGTGAATGGAAAAAAAAACTAAGTGTGGAAAAAAGGTTGAAAGAAGAAAAGTGATAGATTGTGAGTCCATGAGTCTGCCAACCCACGAATATAACAAAATGACATAAGTATGGAAAAAACATAAGTCATAGAGGTAAGACATGAGAATGAAAATTATGGGAGGGAAACATACTTAGAAAAAATATAAGTGGAGAGTAATGAAAAAGAAAGGACTTATGAGGTTCAAAAAATCTAAGATCTGTTCGTTGCCTTTGTCTTCAAACAGAATAACCAAACATATTGGCAAAATTGAAAGCATTTTTCCAAATATGTCTACAGTTTATTTCAAATACTAGCATTGAATATTTTTAAAATTTGTTTTAAATGATAAACATTACATTGTGACTATTGATTATAATTGCTTCGTACCAAGTTCTCTTCACAACCTCCACTTCATTGATTAATATTCTCAAAATTTGCAAGAGTATCGAGAATTAGTATGCACTAGCATGCATAATGTATTTCACACAAACTTCCCTACAACTCCTCTATAATTCAATTGTAGTTGTGTCAGTTTCTTAATCAATTTCAGTTTACTTAACAAAAATCTCCCCTTTTCTTAACAAAAATGGAAACCACGCGTTGAGATTCCCATGCAATAGAATGATGATGGGCCAACTGGTAAGTGGGCATAGAGATTAGCTTGAGAGCATGTGGATTCATCTCCATTTGATTTACTATATTGTCTCAAAACTAAGAATTAATAATTTTGTGAATTGCTTAATTGGGTATTAAAAGTTTTGTAACAAGCAAGTGTAGAGCAACATAGTGGTAATCTCCCTACATATTTAAGTTTAAATAGTCGAAAAGGCTAAGAGAAAAAAAATGTCTTGACAATCCTTAGCGTAGTGCTTAGGCACACACTGGCAACGTGAATCCCTAGCTCAACTTCTTATTTGTTATTGAAGCCTTGCAACCTACTTCCTATTCGTAATTTATCAATTATTCCATGAGCATACTCAGAGATTCCTAATAAATTGCAAGACAAGCATCTTACATTCCAACTTCCTAACTGTGTTGTTCAATAATACAAGTTTAAATTTACATTCTAAGAGTTTGCAAGAATTTATGTTGAGTATTACCATATTTTACCTGGGCAACCTTGGCCTTCACCACACGGATTTCTATGGTTCAATAATGTAATGCCTTACTCGTTGGAAAATAATAAGCTTATAATAAAGAGGTAAAAACTTATCAAATCACTCAAGCTATAAGTAAACATAAAAAAATAACTAATAGCTAGACACGATTGGTGTCCTCAAAAGGACATAATAAAAATATTAGTAAAATTTATATTAAAGTTTAAACCCTCACGTACAATCCACCTTGTAAGTAAAAATACACCATCAAAACATTTAATTTTTTTATGTTTTTTAAATTTTACTTCAATATGTTTTATTATTTGTTTATTTTTTCTATGTCAAAGCATTATTATTTGTTTATTTTTTCTATGTCAAAGCATACC
The DNA here is from genome assembly GCA_000966675.3 of Picea glauca. Classification (NCBI taxonomy): domain Eukaryota; kingdom Viridiplantae; phylum Streptophyta; class Pinopsida; order Pinales; family Pinaceae; genus Picea; species Picea glauca. The sequence continues at coordinate 176,174 of JZKD02S1696559.1, forward strand.
AACAAATTTGGTTTGAGAATTTATTCTAATTATCAAGAAATTCCAAAATTTCTAGGTGGAATGGGGATCATAATTCTTTCTACTTTCCAAGGGATTTTGACGGATCGAGAAGCTTGACAGAAACAAATTAGAGGAGAAATATTATGTTATGTATGGTAATTGATCCAAATTTTGTAAAAAAATATGGATTCTGTAAGATATCCCCATGGTATGAAAAGTTGGAGCAAGTTTGGTTTGAGACACCATTCATCTTCATCCAAGCACGTTAGTAAAGTTTTTTTTATCAAAAGAGGAGGAGATTCGATGAACAAACAAAATTTGATCCACGTAGAAGGTTTGGTTACTGAATCACTCCCCAATGATATGTTTTGAGTTTTGACAGATAATGAATGTCACATTCTGACTCATATTTCAGGTAGGATCCGACATAATATACTTAGCAACAAAAATGATTAATGTTATTTTAGATGCAAGCACAAAAAATGTTGAATGATCCAAATCTGAGAATTTAATCATGAGATGTATTAGAGAAATGTAAGGATCTTTGGCATGTTTGCGTATATATATATATATATCTCACAATCAAGTCAGATACTAAATTGGTGTACGAGACCACTTGTTTATGGGATAAGGGACTCCCTGTGTGTGTGCGTGTGTGTGTGTGTGTGTGTGTGTGTGTGTGTTCTGACTGCTAAAGTCTACAGAGGTGTACATACTCTACCCCCTCTAGATTTGAACCTATGACCTCCTAAAAAGAAATACATTTAGGAAAATGTCAAGTCAAAATAAATGTATTACATATTTGTATAAATAGATTCTTGCTCTTTAATTTTAATGTCAAATTTGCTCCTCCATAATAAGATAGTATAAAAAAAAATGATATGAAATGGAATAAGGAAAAAAATAATAAAATTTTAACTAGAAAACAAGATAATTTTCAATTCATAGAAATACAAAGCTACTAAAGCACATATTTGCAATGGATAAATACTTCCAAAATTCAACCATTAAGTTATGTAGTCTTCATGATAAAAATGATTACAGAGTAGTTATTTTCCATTCTCGCTGATGTGAAAGTTGTAGTTTTTCAAATTGCACAAGGGACATGCTCATCAGAGATAATTATTGTTCTTAAAGAAACATGAGATGAGTTAGAAACAACTATTTGATGCCTCATATAGAAGGAAATAAATTGTACTACAAAGTTTTTATGTATATAAGGGTTATTGTCATCCTAAAATTGCAACACTTTATGGTAATATGTTAAATTTCCACTTTATACCATCTTTGAGCTCCATACATAAGATCCATTCGAGTGGCTCCACTCCAATATAGGTATCAAAAAAGAAAAATTATTGTTTTCCGCCATCATATCCCAAAGGTTGTTTTGACCACAATAATTCATAGGAGGAAAAAGCCTTTCATAATATTCATCGACCAATTTAATCAAGTCCCTTCCAGGGATGATTTTAGGGGTTAAATTTCGCTCATGGGCTAATTTTCCATGGTTTTTCCAAAAACAAGATTCGCTATTTTAAAAATGATTCCCCAGATTCTATAGGATAAAATTATTTTACCTTAAAAATCGCCAAAATCTTATAAAAACTATATAAAATACTTATAAATTTGAATCTTTTTAAAAAAATATCGCCAAACATTTATAGTTGACATATGAAGGATTAGTGATATTCCCCAAGGTTTCTACATTTTAAAATAAATTTCCATCCTTAAAATCATCCTTGGTCCCTTCTCAATATATTTTCCTTTGGAATCTCACTCACATAAGCTACATGACGAGCCTTCTTGTATGGTGCCATCTATGAAGACAAACCCAAACCAAGAAGAATTAGGACATGTTTTCTAATGATAGCGATGACATCATTTTATAAGTTTGATGAAATACTTGAAATTTTGAAAATTATCCTTTTGCTAGCTTACAATTCTCAAAAAATCGAGTGGCAGTATAAATATACAGGATTTAAAATGCAAATGACCTGTTGAGCTACAAATTCGATAACATTGGTTTTAGATAGTGTGTTTCTCACTTTCCTTATAGTGTATGTCATTGGAACCTACCCAACTTCTTTGTGTGGAAACTTGCATCCGTTCATAATAATTTCAATGTGACTCTTCAACACCATGGAAAGTAGTGACATGGTATACTATATCTTGCATGAATGCCTATTTGTGATTGATACAACATAGGATTATAATTGTAAACTTTGTACCTTTGACGAATAGGGGATCAATCACATCACGATTGTTGGTTTTTTAATAACCAACCTTGTATGTACCATAATACTGTAATAATGAACTCAATACAACATGATTTTGATTTTGTGTTGGTGAAAGACAAGGAACACACACAAATCTGTGCTTATTAGGCATCTACGTCCTCATTGTGGCTTGAGAAGTTCACATTCGCTAGTTACAAATACAACACCTTTAGGTATTTGGGCCATTAAATCAGGAGACTTCATGGTGAAACCCTAGAGTTAAGTACCATAATGGGCTAACCTCTTGGAATTAGTTGTCATGACATTTTTTGGATAATGGTTATGGAAAATGATAGTTTAAAAAAGGAAATGATTACTCATAAGTTCATGCTAAAAATTGAGTGTCACAGACAATGTTTCCCATGTATTAAATAAAAGAAGAGTATAAAGAAACATTATACTTACAATATTGCTGCAACATATGTAATCTTAGGGTGAGAAAGTAGAAGTGCTTCTAATTCAACAAGAGAAACCTACAATGCCATGTACAAGAAAAAATATGTTATGGTTGAGATTAAGTATTGAATAATTTGCAAAAGTTGGACATAAACAAGTTGAAACTTCACAAAGATATTCAAGTTATACCTAGTAACTCGTATATTTGATCAACTCTTTCAATCTATCCACTACACACATGTTTCCTTCATCATCAATGTAACATAGATCACCTATTCATAATCAACCATTCACATCCAGAGATGAAGTAATAGCTTCTGGATTGCTAACATAACCTACAATAGAGTAAAATCATATTTTGAATTTTTTGAATCCAACCTTTAAAATATTTGGTTATTTAAGGTGATGATACATATCCCCAATCCTTATTTTCCAAAAGTTTCCATGCCCAAAAGATGTAATTTCCTCAGGGTTTAGTGAAGAAGTTTAGTTCATGATGCCATTCTTGTTTCACCGTAGTTAATTAAGAACATCCAAACAATTGGATTGGAAATTCCCCCCCTTGCATAACTCTATTCTGCCATTTCAAAGTTCTATTTGTTGGTAAACAACTTTGATGAAATACTTCTAGGAGTCTAGAGAATGTTTTGAACTTTGCATTGTATTTAAGGTTGTGTCTTGTTCAATTTCTTTATAATTCATTTTATGATATATATTATTATGAACAAAACAAATCCAACAAGGAGAACATACCTTATATGAAAAATGGACCACGAAATCATAGTTTTTCTCATTGGTTTGGGGGAAAAGGACTTCCTAAATTAGGATCAACTATTTTTGCTTCAAAATTTGGAGACAACAATTTAGTTGTTCCATTGTGTCTACTTTCCTCTTTGTTGTCTCCAGATGCTCCTTCTCCCACTGTTTCCATTATCCTGTAACCTTATAAAATTTCATGCAATGTTACTTGAGAAAAAACATGACCTAGGTGTGAGCTTACCAAGATAGTTGTAAGGTCATAACTCTAATAATAGTGGTAGCAAGCCAAAGATGATATAAAATTATCTTACTTGTTAATGATTAGTTGGACATACTCAATACTCAATGAAATCCCCTTTATTATATTTCTATGTCTAAGCATGGTTGGGAATATACATTATGGCTAAGAAGACACCATATGTGAGATGTTGTTGGTATATGTGATCTAGGATATACTCCAAATCACCTCTAAATGCATTGTATGTTTGGTGCATGTGCCCCTAGACTCTAGAGTTTGATATGAGTGGGAAAACAATATCATGCAAACCTCCATGTAGCCCGAGAAAAGGTTGACCTTACCCATATGATCATCTACTCAATAGGCTTCAAGTTTGTGACTAGCCCTTTTTAAGTCCCAAAGACAAAAACCATTGTTCTACACATGATTGGCAAACTACAAAATTTAAAGAACTCAAAGTATTGTAATGCCTGCAAATAACAATGAAAACAAGGTAAATTTAATGCAACAAGCCATTTGGCAAAGTGATCGAAATCATTATGCATCTAAGCTTTGAATTTAACCAAATATTTCAAGAAAAAATAAAAATAATTGAAATATGCAAATAAGCCTAACATTTAACGACAAATTTCAAGCTAAAAGATAAAGAAAGTGCCAAAGTATGCTATGGAGTGGGATAGGACTAAGAAAAATAGATTGTTATGACTTCTGTTGCTATTCTATGAAATGTAAAGCTTACCTTAGACTGCTCCCAAGTCCTATACTCTTCTTCTTCCTCATCTTGTGCAAAAATATGTGATCTTGATATCAATCTGTGGCCATATTTCTACACTTTTGTTTATTCTGGCTACAAGGATATCGACAAGATTTTCTTTAGGGTTTATGGGAATTTATTTCATACATTGTTCAAGCAAGAAATAACATACACTCATTCCATGGGGGTAGACCTCATCCCTAAGGCCCCCTTGATTGGAAACCTCAAGAGCCCTTATGCCTAAGTTTTTGCTTTCTATAACTACTAGATGTGTTTTCCATCATCAAGGATTTTACTTAGGTTGATGAGTATAGGGCTTCCGCGGGGCTGAATTGCAAGACCGAGAGGTTGTGTAGGAGGAGAATAAGAAAATGAGGAAGAAGGCCAAGATGATGTATAGTGAGACTATCTGCTAGCTTGTCGAGTTCATTAAAAAGAGTGATAAAAGCGTTTTGGAGAGACAATTGTATAAGAAAAGAGAAGAAGAGGAAAAGACAACACAATAAAAGCTTTGACATGATAAATTGGAGCTTGTGAGGGTAAGGTAGTACTAATGATAGTCCAACCCCTACCATAACACATCTGCACACTTTTCTTATCAACCTATGTACTCCATCGATATCAACTGGCTGCCACTCCTTAAGATCTAAATCCCAAAAACAACATGATCAACTACAAAGCTAATCAAATTTCAAATAATTAAAAAAAAAACATCATAAAAAATTAACCAAAAATAAACTATAAACAAAAATTATATTACCTATTTATATAATAAGATTAATCGCTTATAGCAATCACAAAATTTCCATACACACATAACAACAATGAGTGTGTGAACGTGGTCACTCTATCCAACTTAAAAAAATAAACACTCTAAAATCTTTAATACAAAGAAAAAATCCAGCGATATTTTTCAAAATCCTCTTATCCATAAAGAAAAAAATACAAAGAAATCCAGCGATATTTTTCAAAATCCTCAACGTGGAACTTCAACACTTGTATGCTTTTTTTGACTTCTTCATTCTCCATTGAAACCAGTCAATTTAATGGAAAGTCATGGTCATGTCACATGGAAGATTAATTTAAGCCATTCCCATCCCCATCTTATGAAGACAATTCCCATTCCTATCACCATCATAGGAAAAAGTCTTCATATTAATTTAAGATTTCTCCATGAATAATGGATATAAAACATTTGAATTTTTAGTGAAAAAAATAATGCATTATACAAAGAACATGTCTTGTTTTACTATTTGACAATGATATAAATTTCCCTTGTTTTACTATTTGACAATGATATAAATTTGCCTTTTTATTGGATTTTTTTTTATACAAAGAACGTGTTTTCTTTTACTATTTGCTTTTCAATGTGTATAAAAAGTAATCTTAAATATTTTCAATAATCAATAATTAATTGTAGTAAAAAGTTCTTTAAAAAGTAATGGTAAGTAAAAAGTCATTTAAAAAAATATATTAACTAGCTCACTACAATTCCATTAACATTTAAGAAAGTCATTGGATTCCTTGTGTAGTTTTAACATGGTGATGTGAAGTTTCATGATGAAAGTTTTACATGTCCATTAGCATTTTCATAGGGATGCCTAATTTTATAATGCAAAACAATTTACGAGATTGACTATATATATATATAGTCTCAAAGTTTAGATTTATGCTCAAACCAAAACCCACTCTGTTTATGTTGCTCAACATATTTGAGTTATTCACATATCTAAAGGTACATCCGCCTCATTTCATTAATAAGATTAAGATGAAAAATATAGTATTCAAGTGAAAATCCTATCCAAGTGTTTATGTTTTTTTTGTTGTTGGGTGCCATTCTTATGTTTTCTCGAAGTTTCAATTCTAAGAATAAGTCAAGTACTTCGAGTTAACATTGAATTACAAATGCTCATGAGTTGTCATTATAACAAACCACAACCATCAAGCTTGAAATTCATAGTTATTGATTGAAAATGAATACTCTGTTATAAATTGATATTCAATTTACTTCAAGTAATGTGGTTCAAGATAACAAACCATAAGTTGTGGGTTCCAATTCACTAAAATGTACCGAAATGATTTACTCGTGTTGTATTACTAAGTAAATTTCTGCCAAATTGACATTAATTTTGCATAGCACTCGTTAAGATAATAAATGGTGGGTGTTAAGATAAGTCCTTCCACCATACAAAATAGCTATCAAAAGACACATTATGTTTGCAGAAAGGGATCATTATTGAGAAAAAGTTCAAATATGAAGTTCTTATCTTTGAACCAACAAAATGCCTTTTCTAATTTTAAAAATATGGTGTTTACCTATTATGTTATGAATTAAAATAAGACATTTAAGGGGTTGTAGGACTATTAGTCACATAAATGTTTTCGCAAAATTATGAATTTTACAAATAACTATTATAGGAAGACTTTAATAAGTACCTTGACAAACATGATTAGAACTTTTGGGTCGATAGACCATAACAATGTATATTTTGATTTATTCTTAAAAATATCAAATATAAAGATTTTTTTCATGGAGAAAAAAGATCCTCCCACCATACATCCATTTCCTATCAATCCATCTAAAATTCCTTTTGATTTGCACTAGATGTATGTTTATTGTACACATTCAATGGATATAAAACTTAGAACCATGTTAAATTGATTTTTTATTTTATCGACCTATATTTGCACCTTTTAAAACAATTGCTAATGAATGTGTAGGTAATATAGAAGTCAAAACGTTGCACATAGGGAATCCCTTGTCCCACAAACAATGAGGTCTCATACACCAATTCGATGTCTAGCTTAGTCGTGACCTTAAAAACAAATAATTATTATTATTATTATAACATAGACTCAATTACACATTGAATTTGTGATGTTCAAAGTTTATATCTTTTATGAATTATTTATGCATAATTTAATTAAGAACTTTTGAATTTTGCATTTTTAAGATGGAGATCAAATATAGAGTTAGGTCAAACATGTACCATGTTCAATATGTTATTATACAAAGTGTTAGTGCATCCCAAATTTACTTGGCTTTAAAACACATGACTTCCAATGCAAAATAGGTTTAAGCCTTCAAGTTAGATTTAATATTGTTGAAAATTAGTTAAATGGATTGCTTCAATGAGTCTGCGTGATCATTTGTTGATATTGTTGATTTTTGGAAAAATTAACATTTCGTTTACTTTGAGCTTTTAAATATTTTTTGGTTACATTGAGTTTGCGAGGTTTATTAAAAAAAAAAATCCTTCAAAAAGTCAAAATCAAAGAGGTATAATAATGTCGAGAAACGAAGAACAATAATCTTGAGAAATGAAATTAACTAGCATAAATCTATCTTAAACCTAGATTTATCAAATATTAAAAACCATCAATTTTTTAAAGTTGTAATTTTTTTATCATTTAATATCATGTCATGTATTAATTCATTTTATATTAAGGGATAAAAAAGTTACACCTTAAGAAATTTGATTCCTCGAGATAGATCCAAGTTTAAAATGAATTTATACTAATTTAAGTTTTTAGATGTTATCATGTACATATGTAAGTACATTGTTTTTTTATTTAACTTTTTTTTTGTTCTTGTTTGAAGTAATGTAACATTACATGACAATATCTCTGCCACATTGGGGTGTGGAGCACCTAGCTCACTACTCTCAGTGCAACAAGTAGTGTGTAGCTTGGTTCCTACATTTGTTATAATAGTTATTGTTTTTTGTTCTTGTGACAATTAATCAAAATGATAATTGATTTAACCTTAACAAAAAAAGTGGAATTTTGTATTTTATTTGTAATTAATTTAATTTAATAAACCATAGATTAATATAATTGCATGATAATGGATCTCAGTACATAAGTATGCCTATCTTTAAACTTCAATGGGTGTGTGGTGCTCAAAATTAACTTTAGTATTTAGGAAAACACCATCATCATGTTTTACTTTGCCGTATAATATGTATGTTGGAAATGGGTACTAAGTTGAGATTTCTTAGAAGACCAAAAATATTACCTTTTGAAATAGTAGCTATAACAAGTAGGTTGTATCTCAACAAATTATTGCTTTGCATATGAACTTCATCACTTAATCAAAGACACCAACAATTCAACTTTTGTCACTAAGATAAAACCTTGTTATTCTCCTTCAACAATATTTTACAAGAAACTCTTATTCAATTTATATGAAAGAATCCAAACAACCATTCAATGTAAATTATAATTCTGCATTAACCTTCATGTTTAAGAGGGAGACATTGATAATGTGATTATTTGGAAACTACTCTTTGCGCATCACAACACATAACACAAACCAAATTTTAAAGCTGAATTGAACATAGGTCAATGATGTCTCTAGAGATTTGATGATCATTAATGTATATATGTGAACCATAGATCCAATCAATTCTTATAGCCAAAGATCTTGAAACATAAAGCCAATATTTTTTTTTGTAAGTAAGTTTTGTATAAAATTCCTGCTATAGAAAACTGTTACAAAAATGGTTGTTCCCTGGAGCGTAAGTCACCATTGCTAGAAATCGGCTCTGCTCCAGGTGATTGTTCACAAATGTATTAACTATAAGACTTTGAAAAAGACAGTTTCGAATGGAATCAATTGAAATAATCCATATACAATAAGACTAGACCCATACTCTGTCAACTGACCTAAAGATTGATAACAATTATACACAATAAACTCATATGCAAAATTGAAAGACCAAAACCAAAGGAAAACCTAGTGATCTTCAAGCCTGGCACAATTTTTGAACAGGAGGAAGTAGAATAGGCATCCTTGCCTCCACTGAAAAAGGAGAAGTCGTGGCTTCTCGAGTGAAATCAAAGGGTGTGGCTGAGGCTATAAGTTTCTCCAAAATCTCAATGTGAAATTTTACATCAAATACCTTACTGCGAAGCTCGAAGACTAGTTGTTGAAGAGTGGAAAGGGTGCCAAGAATACGATGTGTGTTCTCTTTGATGTTGTCACTCCTCGTGCCTGCATGTGACGATTCTAGAAAGTTCCTTTTTGAATTGTCCTCTAAGTGAGCTTCATGACGACTGCTGGTAGAATTATTGTGAGTGCTGGGAGGTGGGATCTTGGACAAAGTCCATCCTGGAAAGTAAATTGAGGCGTAGCCGAGAGAGCACCTCCTCCTGTCAAACCAATCTATTTTTCATCTCCAACCTCTCGGGTTGTGACCACTTTCCTACTGCTGATCATTGCTTGAATTTCTTGTTGGAGACCTTGACCTCTTCCCATGATAGTTCCATTTTTCCATGCCTTCGACCATGGAAATGGGTCGAACCACAAGGATGCGGGTTTTTCTTCCTCGCTTTAGAAGGCCCCTTTTCCTCGACATGTTATTCTTAGATATTGTTAGCTTCCTTAGATGATAATATTAGATCCTCTCCTGGAAATGGAATGCCTAGATTCCCAGTTTCCTTCCACAACAATTGCACACTAGGTAAAGAAAAAAAATGGAGTAAAATTGTTTCCAAGTCCTGCACTGGCTGAAATTCCTTCTCCTCTCTTGTGTCATGGTCGTTATGAGGGCATTGAAGTCCTTGTACCAGGAATTAAGGTTGTCGTCCTCCGTCGTGCGAGCCTATAACCTTCCTCTTCCTCCGAAATCCTTCATCTGCGATGAGCTCTGTGTGAAATGAAATTTCCATATCCCAAGACATCCACCTAAGTCTCTGACACAAAGATCATGGAGTTAGGTTTCCATAGGTTTCAATGCATGTTGATGACTCATGTACACAATGAGCTATGTGGCACCCCATCTGGGTAAAGACAATCAATTATTATAGCTAAAGATATTTTGAATGAAAAAAATGCTATAACTTCTTATTCTTTTTTATAGCTTCATTTGACACCACATATGATTATGTTGACTCATTGGACTCAGTTACATCACTTTCCCTAATTACAGGACCAAAATCCCCCTTTTCCTAATTTTTTTTTTTTAAAACCTCATTTTGATTGACATACGTGACTCTCATTAAGGAAACTCGTGTACATACATGACTTGCTAGTTAGAAACCCACATACATGTTAAATTGGCTCAATAAAATAATAAATCTTGATATTTTGGGTGGAGTTGACAAGTTCCCTAGGTTCCCGACCTTCTGTAGCCCATTCATAACTACTCCAACTATCAAAAGGGAGTATAAATTAGAGCCTTGGGGTGGAGGAAAAACAAAACAAAGAAATACATCCTTATGCTGACATTTTCCTTATAGCCCCGCAATTCCCCTTTTCCCCTTGAATATGAGATTGTCCTTCCCATCTAAAAACCCTTGTTTTCAAATTTTGTGTTCTCCCTATTTTTTCAAGAAGAAATCCTTTTCCTTCCTTGGACCTATTGGAACACAAAGTTTTAGAGGTCTTTCTTGTCATCTCTAGCCTTGGGTGGAGGAACTTGGAGCCCAATTTCGGGACCATGCCACAATGATTACATGTTGTAACCAAATTTTATACTGTTAATAATAAAATATTTCTCATTCTCATCCATTTCTATTTGTTGATTCATGATTTTAATGAGATTATCTATATCTTAATTTGAATCTATTATGCAAATTGAAATGATCAAGTCTACTTTGTTAGAAAATAATTACATGTTTGTAGTTGCTTGTCTCTTTGTCTACAATAATTTTTAGAGGATCGTTGTGCAAGAGTTTTGGAGTGAGAGTTCTTGAGCGGGATGAACCTCAAATGTTGGATTCTAGGTTTGTTATCTTTGCTACCCTTTGAAAGTTAGTTACTGTAAAGTAGTTGTTTTTAATTAATTGTCTGATTTGAGCCTGAGAGTGATGTTTTAGGGTATTTCGCTGTTGTGGCCCCGAACCATAGCCATAGGCCTTAGTTTCCATAACAAAATTGGTGACTCCACTGTAGATTCTCCATTTTTGGGTCGTTAGGGGTAGTTGTTGTTTGCATTTCTTTTGAAACTTTTTCTATGTTTGAAACCTTTATTTAGAATTCAATGAATTTCTACAATCCTACCTGATTCTTCCATGTATTTCTCTCTCATGTTAGAGAGGTTTTTATAGGGTGTATGCAGTTTTATTTTGGTATAGTCGCGTACATACACGACTTTCCTTGAATAGAGTCGCGTACATATGCTACTTTTCACTTAGACAATCACGTACATGTTCTAAGTTGTAGTTTTTTACTCTTTCTAGATCACTAAAGGTTGGGGTTGTGACACTATAGGGTATCTCTAGGTCTTGCTGAGTCTTTAGAGTTGTTTTTTGGTTTCAAAAGATGTTTTCTTTTCTTTCAATATTATAACAAAAGTCCATAAATACTTTTCAACTTTCTTGTTTAATCATGGTTTTTTTTTGGCTTTAGGGTTTTAGAAATATTTTTCAGGTGTATGTTACACTTTGTGTTTTGTCTTTGTAGTCTTTTTTAGAGTGTCTAGTCATCTGTTTATGGTCTTTATTCCCCTTTGCTTTCTTGTCTTCTTGATTTGCATAAAAAAAAAGTGTAATAGTGTGTGCTTGTGAACTTTCTTCCTTACCCTTTGCATTTACATCTGAAAAATAAAAGTTCATTATATGCATGCTTTCTCCTTGAATTCACTCTTGTACTTTCTAAAAACATTTTTTTTTTCTTTCTATAGATTTGAGGAAAATAATTTCAAAATATTGTTAGTTTTCTTTCATTTGAAAGTTGCATTAGTAAGTGGATTACATCTAAAAGAAAAAAAAATGCATTTTTTGCATATCAAATAGATAGAGTTTACTTATTTAATTTTGAAGCATTATTTACACTCATATTTTCAGTGAAGAATTGCATTTTCATTTGTGTTCTTAAGTGTTTTTTTTGTTGAGTCCGTAAAAAAACCATTTAGTTTCACTCATCACCCTTTTTGAGTAAATAACATCCTATAAAATGAACTCTCACTAAAATCAATTAGAAATTTTTATTTTATTCAGGTAAACAAACTATTTTTAGGCTAGGGCCTTGGTTTAGGTTGGAGAGTTAATTTCTCCAAGGCTAGAAAAAAAACTTATGGGTTTGATATAGAGAGTGAAAAACCCAATTTCGTATAATTATAAATGGGAAGCTCCTCTAACACAAGAGTCAAACACAAGGTCATGTAAAGGAGAGTCGAGGATATAACCCCTTCAAATCTTAAATGAGCATAGTTGAGAGATGATATATTGTGAGTTTTGTCAATGCCCTTACCTTTGTGATAGGTGGTGCTTTCAAGGTTCGAGCTTAGTCACTCTACCCATATGTTCAATATCGATGGTCGAATGTACCTCTCGGATGATGACTGCGAGTTGGTGAACTTAGTTTATTTTCCTAGGGATCTCAGAGGTGATTGAAGGGGATTTCCTATGGTACATGAGGCGAACTTCGTATCACACTTTTCAGTACTATTGGAGGGTGCCCCAAAAAGTGCGGTTACGTGAACTAGGTAAGGTTGGTTAGTGGATATTGGAGTAACTGATTCTCACTCCCTCATTCACTGGTCCATGAGACTTAATGAACCTGTGCCTTCGTCCAAAAGGTCCTTTCCCTACTTTGTTACTATTGTGACCTTAAGACCTAATCCACCTGAGTCAAGATATTGGCAAGGTTGTTTGTGACTGTTGTTTGTTATGGGACTTATCGGTAAATGCGGACATAAACATATCTCCTTATATCCACCTAGATCTAGAACACAACATAATAGAATATGGTGCTTTCCCTAAGCTCTAACTATTGAGTTTACTGGCTAATAAGAGATAGGAAACTTACCGTTTAAATGTCGCTTCCTCTTGCCATTGTCATCCTAGCTCCACCCCGGTGCTCCTGTGATATTGAATCTGTAGGGGAACACAAGCCAACCAAAGTGAAATAAATCCAACAAGAACTTATGCATGTGATCAAGAAATCATACAATGAAACAAGACAAGTTTTATGGGAAAGAAATATATCACTGTATTATATTAAAGTGAAAGTGGAGATTACAACCAAAGCCTTGATGTCGCAAGGTCCCCTTTCGATGACCCTTTTCTCCAACACACACACTTTCTCCAATATTGAGTGAAGAAGATCCATAATGACTTGATGAACTGAAATGAGGCTCTCAAGAATGATCCAATGCAAAACTTTCCATACAATCTTAGCCTTGTTTTGCCTTCTTTTTCTTAACCTTTTCCATGAGACATCCCTCTTTATATAGGGGAAAGAGAGATGGTTTGAAGATATTAGGATGATCCCACCAAATTAGAGAAGTGATTAAGATCCAAACCATTCACACACCACCTCATCTTCTATAAGATCCCCTTCTAGAACTTTCGTGAAACTTGACCTTTTCTTAGTCTTTTGACATCGTCACACCCTGGCTATAGTGCAGCCTGCAGAGACGTCAAATCCCAGCTTTAGAGTAGGGCACAACGACCAGGCATCGTCACACCCTGTGTATAGTGCAACTTGCGATGACCTTCCTTAATAGAGATTTTGAGAGGAATAAGCCAGTCACTTCCTCATGACAAAATATTATTTTTGGGAACATGAACACATGTTTGTCAATGGATTACCAGGGTGACTAAAATAATGTGTAACATTATTGCTTTTAGGGATTTTCTAGTGGCACGTTCTATGATCATAGATTCCTTAGGAAGGTGTGTATGTAGTCACCTAGAGCCGATAAATCAAAGTGTGCAACGTTCCCCAACTTAACCAGGGAACATTGCTATGCAGAAAAACACATAAATAAAATTTTATTCTACTAATAAAATTATTGTAACTTACCATCTATGATTTAAACACATATTCAACTAATTTTTATACCCATAATTAAATGCATCTACAACACTCTAAATGACCATGAATGTAGCTAATAACTCATTCACAACAACAATTAACCATTCACATATACAAAGTTAAGCACAATAATTAAATTCATGGAATCACTCAACAAATAGATAAACACTATTTTATAAAACACTTTTGCAACCAACTACTTGGGAAGGACGTTCCACCCAACCATAGACATGCTATTTCAAATCTCAAGAACAATTCACCTTGAGATGGGGCTAGGAATACACAAAAGAAGGGTGCCTCTCACAGTTCCTCACAACTCCATATCACACAACCCACTAGTTTTATCCTACAACTATCTCAAATTTCCTCCAGTTTTCTTCCTCTTGACCGACCAACCCAAGGAATGTACCCCTTCATTGCTCTTAGTACATAGAGCATCCCATTCATTTATTAGGGTCACTTTGGTTCATGCATCTAGAAATCTCTTTGTTGGTAACTCACATGAACTCACTACTAGGAAACCACTAGCAAAAACAACAAGAAACACTTGTTGATAAAATGCAACTCACCCAAGAGTTCACTCTTCAGGATTGACAACTCGACTCTTCAATTTTAAGCTCCAAAATGATCCAAAAAAGGTCCAACATGCTCTAGAATTCGCCCATCTTGGTTGTTCCATCTCCTAATCGCTTCTCCCCTCTTCTCTCCTTGTTGTTCATGTAAAACTGAATGTGAAAAACTGGTTGTTGCTACCCATACGAATTTTATCTCTTTCCCCAAGACATTTGATTGCTCACTATGCCCAATGTTGATTTTACTTTAGCTCCATGCTCTCCAATAAGTATGGGATGTGACTCTCACACCCACCCTATGATAGATATTCAATGATTGGGATCTCATACACTCAACCGGAAAAATAAGTTTTCCCCAAGTTATAATAAATTCAGAAATGTGGGTTTGAATTAATAACCATAAATTATTTCTCTTTGGACCCCTCTTGGACACTCTCTAGTAATTCTCCCTCTCTTTTGGATTAATCATCCCCCATCTCTGTCCATATCCCAACAACTGTTATTACATTATACTTATTTACAATTCAGGAAATACATTTCGCCATAGCCACATTTATATCTACATTATGCATTTAATTAAACCCATGATTATAGTGGGGATGTTACTTTACCCCTCCCCTACAATTGTGCGTCTTCTCTGATGCACCAAACCATGCCAAAACACACACACACACATATTTACATCACAATACTTGGAAAAATAGAATAAAATTCTACAATCTTTACCCTCCAACAACCATCCCAACTATAATCTCTTGTTCTTCTCAACCTACCGACCTAAGGAATGCACCCCCTTCACTTCCTTTATTCTATCATTTTGCACCATTATTTTATCAAGGCTATCCACATAGGCGACCAAGAATTTTAGAGATGTGGTTTCGGTAACTAGCTTCCCAAAAATGGAGTCTTGTTATTTTCAGCTTCTATTTTCTTCAAATTTGGCGAAAATTTGTGGGTATTCTTCCCACATGGTTTCTTCATGATCCCATGTTGTATATTTAGGACCGTAGCAGGTCCATTGAACCTTTACTAGCCCTATGGATTTGTTTCACAGCACTTTGAATTTCTGGTCCAAGATGCGTACTGGTTCTACCTGGAAATCCCCTTCATTTTATACCTAGATCAAAGTACAATCTATTATGTGGTTAGCGTCAGGCACATATTTCTTTAATAATGACACACAAAATACATTATGCACTCTTATGGATGCAAAAAATTCTAGCATGTATGCAACTGACCCTATCTTTTCTAATATTTCAAAAGGCCCACAATATCTTGCTGCCAACTTTGGGCAACAACCCAATCTTATCGAACTTATTTTTGCTTTAAATTTTAGGAAAACATGTTCCCCCACTTTAAAATCTCTAAAAACTCTATTCTTGTCTACATAACTCTTCGACATGTCTTGGGCAACCTTTAAATTCCACCCGATCCTTGCCATCTGTTGGCGCGTAGTTTTAAGACCATAGGTTCAAGTTATCTATCCAATAAACCCTTTAGACATTGACCCTTTCAACATTGTTGAAACACACACTGATACTAAGAGGGGGAGGTGAATCAATGTCTGAAACTTTTGGACAACTCTCACACTTTCTCAAATTACTTAAATTATACACACACACACACACACACACACACACACACATATATATATAATGTATAAAAAAGAACGAATATCATCTATTATTAAACTTGAATAAGTACAGATGACTCCAATCGTCAAACTACTCAACACCATTCAAATACAATAGATCTGACTCTCAAATACAAGACCCAACCTGTATTTCTCAGATCCAGCTGAGATGTGAGGAATCCAACCCTCATAGCAAGACCCAACTTGTAGTTCTCATATCCAACTAAGAAGTGAGGAATCCAACCCTCATAACAAGACCCAACTTGTAAACATGTACCAACTTGATAAAGAATGAACCTTCATTCAATCCATTGTATATATATATATAATCCACCGAGATACTTAAAATTCACAACTTCTGGTTTATATAGTATTTCAATAGGTATAAGATTGAACCGTTGTGTCTTTTGACATGAACCATTGCACCTCTTCATTTAATGTAAGTTTCTCAATTTAATTAGAAGACTATTCTTGATTCTAATTTTGTCCTCTTGAATTGATCACATGTATGGATCGATTGCTTATATTGTTCCCATGCTTCTGTTGTGTCCCTAGTTCTCCAACATATGAGATTCAGGATTTTACCGACTCTATGTACTATTATGGTGTTAATCTCATCAAATTACTCCATATGCCCTTAACTGTTTACATAAATGAATTTTGCAAAGGCGTTTTATTCAACTCAATGTCAAATGACCGCGGGCTCAAAACCATGGGCTTATCCATTAAGAACTTCTCCTAGTGCCTCTTCTTTCACCCTTGTTCCTTTATCATGAGACCGGTGCTGTAACCAAGTCCTCTGGACTTCAAACTTCTTTCGGAGTAATACTTCCCGAAGAAAACTTCCCTGAAGTACGTATGATTCTAATCATCAAAATACTCATCACCATTCAAATAAGAGAGATCTGACTCTCAGATACAAGACCCAACCTGCATTTCTCAGATCCAACTGAGATTTAAGGAATCCAACCCTCATGACAAGACCCAACTTGTAGTTCTCAGATCCAACTGAGAAGTGAGGAGTCCAACCCTCATAACAAGACCCAACTTGTAAACATGCACCAACTTGATAAAGAATGAACCTTCATTCAATCCATTGTATATATATATATATATATTATCCATCGTGATACTTAAAATTCACCACAACTTCTAGTTTATATAGTATTTCAATAGGTAAAAGATTGAACCATTGTGTATTTTGACATGAACCATTGCCCCTCTTCATTTAATGTAAGTTTCACAATTTAATTAAAAGACTAATCTTGAATCAAATTTCGTCCTCAAGAATTGATCACATGTATGGATCGACTCCTTATATCCTTCCCATGCTTCTATTGTGTCCCCAGTTCTCCAACATATGAGATTCAAGATTTTACTGACTCTTTGTACTATTATGGTGTTAATCTCGTCAAATTACTCCACATGCCCTTAACTGTTTACATAAATGAATTCTGCAAAGGCGCTTTCTTCAACTCAATGTCAAATGACCACGGTCTCAAAACCATGGAATTATCCATTAAACACTTCTCCTAGTGCCTCTTCTTTCACCCTTATTCCTTTATCAGGAGACCGGTGATGGAACCAAGTCCTCCAGACTTCGACCTTCTTCAACCATAGTCTTATTCCAACCATTGAGATTTCACTCTCCTTGATTTGAAAACTGACTAGATTCTGGCTATTCTTTTAACACTTCCAATGAACTGAATCCCACGTGTCCATGCTGACGTGTATCTATTGACGTGGCACTTGCTGAGTGGATGCCACATGTCGCTTTCTAGGTCATTGATTAGATATGATAATATGTGTTATTTCGATCTTCCTATCAGTTCAGACAACTATGATTTAATCAATCGTTGAGTGGATGATTCTCATTCATTTTAAACATGGAATTTTACTTAGAATTATTTTACTTGACGGGTTCACGAACTTTTAGACTTGTGGACTCACATGTCTTCTCGGGTATCATCAAAATGCACGCCCAACTTCCGTAGCCTCCAAGATGAACCTATACTTAGTAAAATATTCAAGTGATTTTTCTTGGGTTTGCAGACTCACATATCCTCTATGGTGTCATCAAAATGCACCCCCAACTTCCATAGCCTCAAAGATGAACCTATAATTAGAAAAAATTCCAAGTGATTTTTCTCGGGTTCTATTGAGCACTCAACACACCCTAAAATTCCTATGTCAAATTTTAATTTTTGGGTAACACTTGATCTTTTTCACTGTCTAATTTGACTCCATTGTGAAAAATGTTGCCTTTGATTATCATCTTGATTCTCATTAAGTCTTTTAAAGTTTGCTTGAATATATGAAAAATCATGACTTAAAAGCTTAACTTTTAAATAAAGAATCAAACAGCCAAAACACTTCACCCAACACGCTCCAAAATTCCGCATCGGAAGGAGTTAACAAGTCTAAAAGAATCACTCGGAGAAACTCAATTGCTGAGCACCTATGTTCACCAGCATCAACGAAAGAAAATCTTCTTTCACGACAAGCATCACACAAGGATATTGCCAATAACCGATCCCCTTCGGCATCGAAAAAATTCGAAGAGAGTAAATGTTAATGAAGAAAGAAAGGATATCCTTGATCACCGATCCCCAATATGTTTCGGCATCGGGAATTTTCAAAGAAGATAATACAAAGAAAATATGCGACACGAAAATAATTCGTGTGCGAAACGAAATGATCGTTTTAATTTACCAATCGAACACATCACCCTTTGCGCCTCCACCGTCAACCCACGATGAATTAAATTGCAATGATTTGGTGATATATTTGTTTGAATTTCACTCATCACCCGAATTAATTGGTTGATACGATTGGTAAGTTCTTCCCCGTTAAATCCTCTTGAGCCATTATAAACAAGATCATTCTACGCACAAAGGAGTTTCAAAGCATCCAGAGGAGTGAGACGAGCAATTCAAAAGATTTCGAGTCCCCCCCCCTGTGAGTATCAAACTACAAAGTTTAGCAAGCGTTACAGGTATGTACTAGTCTAGATTTTCTGTGTTTTCACTTCATATATACAATATCGCTCTGTGCACAAGCCCTAAAGGATTTTATTTTGATTTGCAGGAACAATGCCTCCAAGAAGGCCAAACACTAGGCGATTGTCGAGAGCGTCTAAGCTAAAGAAACCAGAGGTGGGTGAAGGCTTGTACCCAGAGCCAACAAAACAATTAGAATTTTCTCCAAGGCCAAAACCAGTCATCAGAACGTCCACTAAGAATATTTTCACTCAACCTCTGACCTAAGGAGAAATAGAGGCAAACACAGGGGGAAAGGCGGTACTCCCACACTGGGGAGAACTCTTAAAGAAGATTAGCCAGGAAGAATTCCCAGAATATATCCCGCACAATGACCCCGATATGAGAAAGCTCGACGACGAAGTTTTTCCGAACATTCGACTGTCATACCTACACATGGTGGTGAGGAAAACTTCATTGTTCCCCTACATAGAACTCCTAAAGTGGCTCATCGACCACGCAGACACCTAGAAATGCCTGATCAACGATGACAATTGCGAGTGCGTTGGGGTTTTCCTTCTGGTGGAGGTGCAAAGTTACTACAATCTCCGAGACCCGGAGGAGCGACTAAACACCGATTTTGTTGTAAACTTCTATGAGAAACATGGCATCGACCGGGTGATGGATTCATGGTGGAGAGAGGATAAAAAGTACACCAATCGAACTTTCAGCTGGTACCAGACGACCAACTTAAGGGAGTCGTATATCTATCTAATGGCCCTCATTTGCCGGTTGTATAGGGAGAAATATTGTTCCAGGTTTTTAGAGGCATTGATGCCTCTAGCTTACACTGTAGCCATTTCTGAGAGAGGTTTTAACTAGGGTGCCATCATTTCAAAGAAGTTGAGCATTTGCATTCAACAGGCTCAAACATTGAAGGAAGGAGAGACTCCATCCTTCTACATGGCTTCTTATTTATTGGACGTAATCTACACCAGGAATTTCTTGTAATTCTAACCTTGTACAATGTCTAATGTAAACAGATATTTAGAAAAGAACAGAAAAGATACAATGGAAAATACAAACATTACATAGAGATTTTTCGCCTGGAAACCCAAACCGGGAAAACCAACATATATTATATTCATTCATTGTGTTACATTGTTTACAATACAATATACATATAGGAGCCAGCGGCATCCAAAACCCTAACCCAATGACCTGGATTAGTCCAAAACGCTAATTCCTTAACCGGAAATAGAAAACCATCGGAAAAAACCATGTGCCGAAAAAACCACCTAAATACATGACATGTTTCCCGAGGTAGGTGTCATGTTTCCCGAGGCATAAATTTTTTTTTCCAGGGGCGCTGCCCCCGGACCCCTGCGTGGGGGGCTCCGTCCCCCTGCACCCCCTCTAACCCCCTTGCGTGCCCGATGCATACGCTCACACACTACTACTCGTGCAAAGAATATAACACATACCCAAAATTCTCCCACTTGTTGTTTTCTTTGCATACAAGGGGTTACAGGGTTACATAGTCAAAAATCCAGGGCAAAAATGCCCATGGATCCTCTACACCAAGAGAAATTCTCAGTTCTCATAGATTTTGTTAATGAGTCTGCAACATTCTTCAAAATGTCCACCTTCATCAGTGATACTTTATTTTCTTCAATCATGTCTCTCACAAAGTGATATTCAACATCAATGTGCTTTGTCTTTGAATGATAAGCAGGGTTCTTCGACAGAAAAATTGCACTCTGACTGTCACACTCTATCCTTATATCTTGTTGTACCAACCCAATACCTGAACACAATCTTTGTAACCATACTGCTTCCTTACTTGCATGAGTGGTTTCCATGTATTCAGATTATGTTGTTGAAAGTGCCACTACAGCCTGTCTTTTGCTCATCCAACTTATTGCTCCTCCAAACAGGTTAAACACATACCCGCTTGTAGATCTCCTACGATCCAAATCTCCAGCCTAGTTTGCATCCACAAATCCA
>JZKD02S1696559.1:199622-213604 GCA_000966675.3 Picea glauca
GATTTAGATCTACCCTTAGACTTAGATCTCCCACTTGAGAAATTAGATCTATTTCTTTCCTAGGAACGTCCTCTTGCAAATAATGCGTCTGTGCTATGTCCTTCCATATTCTTTCTTCTCACCTCCTTCGACAATAAGGATGAGACCAATTCTTCAAACTTCAAAGAAGTTGTATTACTACCTATGGCCACAACCAGACTACCCCACGAGTCTGGTAAAGAACACAACAAACTGATACATTTATCTTCATCTGAATTTTTAATCTGAACATATACTAACCGACTTACCACAGTATTGAAGGCGTTCAAATGCTCTGCCACCGAGTCTCCATCTCTCATCCTCAAGTTATATAGCTTCTTTCTCAGGAATAGTTTATTTACTAGGGACTTAGCCTGATACAACTTCCCCAACTTTTCCCATAAATCCTTGGTTGCAGCTTCCTCTAACACATTCAGTAATACTGAATCAGAGAGACATGGTCGGATTGTTCTCTTTGCCTTCCGATCCATCTTTTTCCAGTCATCTGCAGAAGTTCCTATAGGTGCAATACATGGATCTACCGCGATCCACTGATCTTTGTCCACCAAAAGATCTTCCATCTTGAGCTTCCACAGCTCAAATATTTTCCCATTAAACTTCTCTATCTCCATCTTCGAATTTCTTGGCATTTCTTTTCACCTGAAAACCAATACCGCAGATATCCCACTGTAACAAGGCTTATCACAGTCTCGAGCCAAACCCTTGACCACAGAGGCATCCCCCTGAAGTCAATAACGCTATGATACCAAATGTAAATTCTAAACTTGTACAATGTCTATTGTAAACAAATATTCAGGAAAGAACAAAAAACATACAATGGTAAATACAAACATTACACAGAGATTTTTCCCCTGGAAACCCAAACCAGTAAAACCGACATATATTATATTCATTCATTGTGTTACATTGTTTACAATAAAATATACATATAGGAACTAGCGGCATCCAAAACCCTAACCCAATGACCTGGATTAGTCCAAAACCCTAATTCCTTAACCAGAAATATAAAACCATCGACAAAAACCATGTGCCGAAAAAACCACCTAAATACATGACACGTTTCCTGAGGCATAATTTTTTTTTATCGGAGAGTAATCGTGAAAAGAATATAACACATACCCAACATGTCTTTTCCAGAATGAACTTGAGTTGGCACGCCTCAGAACTCCCGATCCACGTTTACTTCGACATTTTATGGGAGAGTAGGTACAAAAAATCATAATCCCTCATCTGCGATCAATTCATCAGATGCATTCATTTTATTCTTTTCAAAAGAGAATGTGCAAGACTGTCGGCTGCGGCCAAAAATATGATATCAAAGGTTGGCCACTAGTATATAGATAAGCATGATACCTACATCAGGGTTTTCGGAGCCACCATAGCACCACACCTTTTAACTATGTATGTTCTTGATCGATTAGTAGTAGGGAAAATATGCTACTAGACCATCCTGCAAGGTTACAACGCTACTCTGGTAAAATATAAGAAGTGTGCATTCATACCTTATGGATTCCATATAGGTTTCTACCTAGTAAAAGACATCGCTCAAGCTAAGCAGGAAGGACTGAGCCAATTGGAGTTTTGATTCCAGACTGGCCATTTTCGCAAGCACGACCCAAAGGGTCTAGTCTTGAATCATGCATCTCAAGTATCTTCCTGCTGGCCATACGCCCATGACAGGTTTGAAGATGAGGTCTTCACGAAAAATACTCAATATTGGGATGAAGTGGTGGCAAGGATGGTCGAACCCAGAATGAACAAGTTCAAAGACATGAGCTTGGATGAACATACGACAATCATAGAAAAATCGGCTAAAGGAGCAGACATGGCCAGAGAAGAGATGATAGTAGTTGAAGTAGCTGAAGCCCCACAAGTAGCGGACAAAAAAAAAAGATTCCCCTGGTAGCCCCAATACAAGAAAGAAATTTCCCTATGGCTCAGGACTCGTGGGAGAGGGGGTTACTCATGATGGAATAGGTGCAACGGAAAATGGACCAGATCCAAGATAATCTAGACCTCACTAGGATGACAATGCTCCCTGCCGACAACCCAGATGAAATCCAGATAGGCCCAAGCGGCTCTAAAATGATATACATCGATGAAATCACCGGGTTAGAAGACCCTAAATTCAAAACACCACCAACCAGATTATCGACAGGTGTTTTAGCTCAGCCAGGGATTGTTGAAGCATCAGAGAGGACCGATGTGCCAAAATCCTTAAGCGAGATGATAAATATATGTGATGATGATGAGAGCCTAGAAGTATCTCTCGGGACCCTTGTGCACATAGAAGAAGAAAATGGACCTAAGAAGACATATTCTCCTATCCCCGACAGCCAAATTCAGGAGGTCCCATAGAAAGAAAAGGAATTCTAGAGTGTTCTAGAAACTAAACTGCCCAATGCACCGGAGACTGAACCAAACATTCCAAAGGACGATCCGGGGTTGGACGAGCCAAAGGAAGGAGCCTCATGGAAGGAAATTGGCGTCTCAATGACCGATGAATAAGTAAGTATCGAGTCTATCCCTGAAGCCTCTATTTCAATCGATACTCAAAACCCCCATGAGCGACAGACAAAATCCAGGCCTTCGGAGAACTGCGAGGAAGTTCAAGAACCCAATCTTGAACAAGTATATACCACTAGAAGTCTAGGAAATACACTAAGTTGGGGAGATAAGAAAATCCCTGAACCTGTGGACGAAGTAGCCGACATATATGCCATATCTTGTGATAGGAAAAGGAAGGCTATAATCCAGAGAACCACCAAGAAGAGGATGATCAATTTAGATTGCTCCATTCTCATCATTACAGAGGAGCATTTGATCAACACAAAACATGCTAAGACATTCGAACTCATCAGCACAAGGATGACAATCATAGATTCCACCCTAGACAGAGATAAAAGAGATGAAAAGGAGTTGGTCACTGCCCTGAAGGAACTAGAACATTTGCGCCACTTGGCTAAATACTATTAGAGCACCACAAAGGCCCCAGTTTACCTCAGGAGCGAATTATAGGAGGCCTATAGCAAGTTCAGAGACGAACGACACCTATTCATTGGAAGGATAGTCGAGCTTCAAGAGGACACCCTCATGGAACTTGCGACGTGCAAAGATATGAAGCAGTGGTACGAGAATGAACAACAATCCATGGAAAGATTAGACTACATTGGAGCAGTTCAACAGGGACGAGACCAAGAAGAACATGGCATTCAAATGTTGAACAAAAGCAGTGTTGATCGCATAAAGAAATCAGCCAAGTATTGGGAAAAATGTCTCGGGAACCACACCAAGAAATTCAAAAGAAATGGGCCAAGTGAGAGAAACACTGGATCAATATCAACAAGGCAATGAAGGATGTCAGACTCCTCGAGTTTTTCATGCCCAACGACTTTGTCGACTTGCGTGACATAGTCGAATCGCACACCGAGAAAGACTCATTATGGGCTGAAGAACTAGAAAAGGTGACAGACACAGTGCCAGGTCAGGTGCGATAGTTTATGGAACACATGATCAAAACTAAAGCTATGCTACAACAGTTAAGTGCCAGTCTGGTCAAGTATCAGGTGCATGCGGTAGAGATAAGAAAGATTTACACGGCCCCAATGGAACAACATAAATTCCCATACACCAACACCTGCGAGAAGCTATTCATCAATTGGTCGGAGTATGAGAAGAGTCACCCTTTTAAAGTGATATCTTGATATGACTCTTAGACAAACTGTTAGGAGAATGCCACGTGGTGAATTTTGTTTTACTTATCTACACATTAGTTGTTATTTTTAGTTAATTTTGTGTTATAAATAAGAGTATCGACCGATTAGTTAAGGGTCTATGGTTGTTGCAAGAAACTCTCATTTCTGGTTTTGTTAAGAATTATTTTGGAGATGCCTTTAATTGAGAAGTCCTTCTGGACTAGACACAAGTTTGTATTTTCATCAACTGCATATATGATTAGATGTGGAGAAGAACTATTTCCTATCTCATCTCATGAATAGATGCCGTAACAAGTAAGAGATATTAAATCTGTTGTTAAGTTATCTGATGCAATGTTTTACAGTTCTTTTCTTTAATGATGAAGATAAATCATTATGTTGTTATGTGATGGATGATTAGAGTTAAGTGAATTATTTTACTTGCCATTATTTATCACATGCATGTTTTCTTCTGATAATTAGTATCTTAGTCAGAAATTGGAATACTCACATGGTTAACTTATTAGTAATAGGTCTGTGGTAAACGATTGTTGTCTGCATGCTTGAGTAAAGGGTTATCCCTAGCTCAGCCTCTTCTCCAGTAGTTAAACCTGTTTTGTTACCTAGTTAGTTTATACTGACTTCCATCTTATATCGGTCCCACCTAAGAGAAAATACAAAAAGAGAAAGTCTAAACTGAAGAAGACGCCTTCACAAGAAAACGTAAAGCCCATCGATTAATTGGCCGGATCGCAAGACCTGGAGAACCATTCCACTATTAAATGCTGCAGAGTTTAATTGGCCTCGATGGAGGGTTTGGTTCCTACTATTGAATTAAATGGATTTAATACCCATCAACATAATTGGCGCTAGAAGGAGGGCCTGAAGAATGAATGGTTGAATACATATTTCACATTATATTTTAGACAACTTGTAGATTCAAAAAAACCCACATGCATGGCTAGGCATTCCCAAGACAACCCACACACATTGAGTAATCCTGAAATGGGTAACTCACCCTAAGACGAGGAAGAACGTCTATACCCAGACATACCTTAATATCTCCCTCACGAGGAATTGAATCAATTCAGAATAATCAAGAGAGAAAATGCCCGACAGATCGATGCATTGTCCTTAGCTATGATACTTCCTCGAAGAAAACAAGTAAGCAGACTAATGGTTGATACCCCTGACCAGGTTTTTGTGCACATAGTAGAAGACCTGATAGATTTCTCTCTCACCGAAATCGAAATTTCTCTTAACCTAATCCCTAAAATGCCAACCGACAACTTCTCAGAGCTGGATGACATTTCGGAAGAAGAAGGATATAAATCAGAATGCTCAGTCTCAGGATCTAAAGCCATGGAAGATCACAATGACCATTATGAAGAGAGGGGAAACCCACCACAAAAAAATCAACCTTGGTTGGCCAGATATGGTTTGGCCATCCCTGGATGAATACATAACCTTCCCTAACATCCAGAGAAGTTACTTCGTAAATTTGACCCTGAAACCTCAGGACTACCTGGAGACCATATCAAGAAATTCATACTGGCTATCAGAATGATGAATGTCCAGAATGAAAATGTATTTTGTAGGTTGTTCCCCTAAACTTTTGAGAATTCGGCTTCCACATGGTATTTTAACTTACCTGTAGGATCCATAACTAGTTGGACTAAGTTTCAGAAGGATTTTCTAGATAAATTTTTTGAAGAAACCACTACACGAGCTTTGATGGATGAATTGTTTGCTGCCACCATGAGTTCAAAGGAGAAGGTTAAATATTTCAATCAAAGATTCACAACTATCTTAACAAAATTCCAACCTAAAGCTAAACCTACTCAGGAGTTGCAAATCAAAGTATACACTAATGCTCTCTCAACTTCTATTTCCATGTTTGTGAAGAGGGTTGCCAAACAAGCCCTGGCTGAGAATTTTGAAGAAGCCAAAATGATAGAGTTCCAAATGAAAGGATGCAAAGAAAGTCAAGAATCCTTAGTTAAGAAAGAATTCCAACCCCCCCCAGGATAGGACTCCTACTAACTAGACCCCCATGGTAATAAGCAAAACAAGCTCCTAAAAAGGGAAGTGGGGACATAGAATACCTGCAACGCATGGTTAAGAAGTTATCCAACGAAATCATAGACATGAAGAGAAACAAGGGAAACCAAGGCCAAAGGCCCTATAAGCCTTTCTTTAAAAGAAACCTATCTTTCAAAGCAATTGAACCCCTCGAACCAACCTCAACACCGATCTGGGGAATGTAGCATCCATCTCTTTTTGCACTTATCATCAAGAGAACCACTCTAAAAGAGACTACCCTCAATGGGTGCATGCCATGAATTTGATGGCCAACCAGTTTCTAGATTAGGTTTCCCTAACCTAACAACCAAGAAGTTCAATTATGAGTGTTGTTGATCAGGAAGAGATTTATCAACCAGAAGATACAACCATGTTGATATCGGATCCTGACCTAATTTACCTTTTGACAACCTATTTGAGGTTCAAGAACCACCCGCAGAGATATCGGTGGTGAAAACATGAAGTAAAGGTCCACCTGTCTCAAAAGATCTAACTACTACCCAAACTTCGGGGGGGAAACCAGTCCCCGATCACCCGAAAGCACCTTTCGCTCCCCGAAGAAACCCTATAAACATCCATACATGAGAATAGCCCAAGATGGACTACAACATAGTAGAATATTTGAATAAGTTGAAGGCTAATATACCAGTTATGAACATGTGTAAAATCCCTCAACAAAAGGATTTACTGTTACAGGCTTTGAAATCAGTAGAAAATCTTGCGACAAGCATTGACCCAGGAAGAAATATAATCCCCACTGAAATAGGGAATAAACCAAATGTGAACACTTGCTCTGAAGATAACAAGGGAAGACCTTTTGTGCCACCTTTCCTTCTAATGTTTGAAGTCTTCAACATAAACCTCCATAACTATTTGGTCGATTCAGGAGCATCCTCTAATGTTATGCCACTATCTATCTGTAAAAAACTAAACACAGTCCCTCTCAAGAGTGATAAACATGTAATACAACTAGATAGAACTCAGGTGAAGGTCATGGGAGAACTCAAATATGTAATGATCAGAATAGAGACACATCCTAAGTTTGTGTAGGTAATTGACATCATTATATTAGACATCCCGAAATATTATGGATTATTGTCAAGCCGAGATTGGTCTGAGAAGTTAAATAGATACTTTAGCACAGACTGGGCACACCTTTGGCTACCATTAAAGGGACACAAAAACATGATCAGAATCGATAGGGAAATATATCTGAAACATACTGTCACTGACCTAGAAACCCTAAACGAACCCTCATTGAAAACTTTCCTCGTGCTAGGAAATTATCCATGTGACTTCGATTTTGGTAAATTTTCCCCTTTCCCATATGATTTCCCTCTTACTCAAAACTCCAAAATGATGTTTCAAGAGAAATTGTCGACGATGACAGAGGAAACCCTCTTCTGTCAAGAACCTGTGTTAGTAATCATGGAACAAAAGGTAAGAGAGAAAGAAAGTAATAATAAAGAATAAACAGATAACTTTTGCTCACAAATTTGGACCATATGCTTTGATGGAACTAAATCACAGGAAGGGTCTGGGTCAGGGTGCATCCTCACTGATCCAACATCATTTCCTATCCCATAGACTTGCGTTCAAATGCACAGACAACACCGCCGAGTATGAAGCTCTAGTACAAGGGTTAAAGAAATCCATAGACTTAAACATTAAAGAATTGAAGGTTTTTGGAGATTATGATATTACCTTTAGACAGGTAAGCAACACTATACATTGCAATTCTATGCACCTAAATAATTATCAACATGAAGTGCATAGGTTAATAGATCATTTTAAAGCCTTCAAAATTACAACAATCCCTAGAGCAAAGAACATTCTTGTTGATTCTTTGGCCACTGCTGCCTCAAGGCTGTCACCTCTAGAGGATTATGAAGCCTCCTGGTTCACTGTGGAGGTACTCTACATACCATTAGTGCCCAACAACATTTCTAATTGGAAGGTCTTTGAAGGAGATGAATAGATCATAAGATTTCTAACTAACCAAGACAATTTCAAATATTTGGTTATTGACGATGAAGTATTCCAAGAACAATCAACATAAACTAATCCTCGGATAGGTCAACCAATTGAAAAATAAAAGTCTCACACAATCCCAAAGGGGATAGCTAATTTAGAAAATATTTTTGACCTGAAAGAACGATTTAAGGGGCCCAAAAATGTGAAGACCGATTGTTCCTGTACCATGCATGAAACTATAAATCTTAGAACCTCGAAAAACCCTAAAAATGTAAACCTCGACAAGACAATATCTAAAGAGAAAAAGAAGGCCTACCTCAAAATTTTCAGACAATATCAGGATGTCTTTGCATGGTCCTACCGAGATCTGAAAACGTATGACACCCGTATCATTCAACACACTATCCCTTTAAAACTTGAAGTGAAACCCTTCCAATAGAAGCTCTGGAAGTATCACCCATCCCTGGAACCTCTTATGTGTCAGGAGTTAAATAAACTGTTAGACGCCAAAATTATCTTCCAGGTTAGGCATTTTGTATGGGTAGAAAATTTGGTTCCTGTGAGGAAAACATCGGGAGGAATCCGACTATGCGTAGATTTTAGAAACCTCAACAGAGCTTCAGAAAAGGACAACTACTCAGTTCCTCCAATGGATAAGCTCTTGCAGACCGTGTCTGGCTCTGATATTTTCTCTTTACTGGATGGTTTTTTAGGTTACAACCAGGTTCTATTTTCAGATGAATACCGTTTAAAAAACTACCTTCTGAACCAAGTGGGTGAACTTTCGCTTACAAGTGCATGCCCTTTGGGTTAATCAACGCAGGGGTGACCTTCCAGAGAGCCATGGACGTAGCATTTTGAGGACTGATTAATATCTATGTAGTAGTATATTTGGACGATGTAACTGTGTATTCAAAGAAGAAAAAAGACCACATCCAACACTTAACCCAGATTTTCGAAAGGTGCAGGAAATACGGTATATCCTTAAACCCTAATAAAAATATTTTCAATGTCGAAGAAGGAAAGTTGCTGGGCCACATCATATCCAAGCAGGAATTCGCATAGACCCAGAAAGGATTAAGGCTATAGCTCAACTTCCATTTCACCACAACAAAAAAGATATGCAATCATTCTAAATCAACTTTGTGAGGAAATTCACCCCCGATTTCGCTGAAACTATTAAACCCTTAAAAAATATGATTCGTAAAGATGCTGAATTTAAGTGGGATGATGAATGAAAGAAGGCTTTCAACGAGTCAAATTTGACTCCATTGTGAAAAATGTTTCCTTTTCTTATCATCTTGACTCTCATTATGTATTTCAAAATTTTCTTGAATATATGAAAAATCATGACTTAAAAGGCTTAACTTTTAACTAAATAATCAAACAACCAAAACACTTCACCCGACATGATCCAAAATTTGGCATCAGAAGGAGTTAAGAAGTATAAAAGAATCACTCAGAGAACCTTGGTCGTCGAGTGTCGATCTTCACTGACATCGGCGAAAGGAATCCTTCTTTCACGACAAGAATCGCACAAGGATATCACCGACAATCGATCCCCTTCAACATTGGAAAAAGGAGAAGAGAGTAAACGTTAACGAAGAAAGAAAGGATATCCCCGATCACCGATCCCCAATACGTTTCGTCATCAGGAGTTTTCAAAGAGGCTAATACAAAGAAAATATGTGATAGGTCCATCCCTGATCGTTGATTCCTGGTTCCTCTTCGACATCGGTGATCCCAGGCTTAGTTTGAGAACACACTACTGGAAGAAAGTCCTGACTTCGACTAATAATCACGAGTTAGGTATCCAGTCTTCGTTGCCACATGTTCCAAGCCATTTTCACCATGTCAACACCATACAATGAAATCGATCGACATCGAAGGTTATTCACAAAAGAATATCAACCAAAAATCTTGTAACACATCATTGATCGTCGATCCATCCAGTAGGAAAGCGACACGATGGGACGTTTTAGCGCTAGATACGTTGAGATCTGAAGCATTTAAGGGAATAATTATTTCCAAATCTCAAATTGGTTGATAATTTGTGCGTGAATCGAAAGGACCGTTTGAATTTACTGATAGAACACATCACCCTCCATGCCTCCTCCGTCAACCCACGATGAATTATATTGTAGAGATTCTGCAATATATTTGTTTGAATTTCACTCATCACCTAAATTAATTGGTTGATATGACCGGTAAGTTCTTCCCCGTTAAATCCTCTTGAGAAATTGTAAATAAGATCTTTCTGCGCGCAAAGGAGTTTCAGAGCATCCAGAGTAGCGAGACGATCAATTCAAAATATTTTGATCCCCCCCTGTGAGTATCAAAATACAAAGTTTAGCAAGCGTTACAGGTATGTAACAATCTGGATTTTCTGTGTTTTCACTTCATATATACAATATCTCTCTATGCACAGGCCCTAAAGGATTTTATTTCGATTTGCATTAACAATGCCTCCAAGAGACCCAAACACCAGGTGATCGCCGAGAGCACCTAAGCTAAAGGAACCAAAGGTGGGAGAAGGCTCGTCCCCAGGGCCAACAAAAAAATTAGAATTTGATCCAAGGATGGAAACAGTCATCAGAACGTCCACAAAGAATATTTTCACTCAACCTCCAGCCTTTGGAGACATAGAGGCAAACATAGGGGGCAAGTCAATACTCCCACACTAGGGAGAACTCTTCAAGAAGATCATCTAGGAAGAATTCCTGGAATATATCCCACACAACAACCCCGATATGAGAAAGCTCGACGACGAAGTTTTTCCGAACATTCGACTGTCATACCTGCAAATGGTGGCGAGAAGAAACCCAATGTTCCCTTCATAGAACTCCTAAAGTGGCTCATCGACCACATGGACACCCAGAAATTCCTGATCAATGATGACAATGGCGAGTGCGTCGGGTTTTTCCTTTCGGTGGAGGTGCAAAGTTACTACAAGCTTTGAGACCCAGAGGAGAGATTGAACACCGATTTTGTTGTAAAATTATATGAGAAACATGACACTGACCGAGTGATGGCTTCGTGGTGGAGAGAGGATAAAAATTACACCAATCAGACTTTCGGCTGGTACCAGACGACCAACTTAAGGGAGCCATATATCTATCTAATGGCCCTCATTTGCCGGTTGTATGTGGAGAAAGATTGTTCCAGGTTTTTAGAGGCATGGATACCTCTAGATTACCATGTATCCATTTCTGGGAGAGGTCGGGTGCCATCATTTCAAAGCAGTTGAGCATTTTCATTCAACAGGCTCAGACACT
The DNA here is from genome assembly GCA_000966675.3 of Picea glauca. Classification (NCBI taxonomy): domain Eukaryota; kingdom Viridiplantae; phylum Streptophyta; class Pinopsida; order Pinales; family Pinaceae; genus Picea; species Picea glauca. Next base: position 210,688 of record JZKD02S1696559.1, read on the forward strand.
GAAGGAAGGAGAGACTCCATCCTTCTACATGGCTTCTTATTTATTGGAGGTCATTTGCACCAAGAATGTCTTTGCTGGAATGAATTTGAGCTCGCATGCCTCAGAACTCCTGGTCCACGTTTACTTCGACATTTAATGGGAGAATAGGTACAAAAAATCATACTCCCTCATCTGCGATCAATTCATCACACACATTCATTTTATTCTTTTCAAAAGAGAATGTCCAAGACTGTCGGCTGCAGCCAAAAAGATGATATCAAAGGTTGGCCACTGGTATCTAGATGAGTACGATACCTACATTAGGGTTTTCAGAGACACCGAAGCAGCACACCTTTTACCTATGTATGTTCCTGATCGACTAGTAGTAGGGGAAATATACTACCATACCATCCTGCAAAGTTACAATGCTACTATGGTAAAAGATAAGAAGTGGGCATTCATACCTTATGGATTCCATGTAGGTTTCTACCTAGTAAAAGACACCACTCAAGATAAGCAGGAAGGACTGAGCTAATTGGAGTTCCGATTCCATATTAGTTTTTTTCGCAAGCACGACCCAAAGGGTCTAGTCTTGAAGCATGCATCACAAATATCGTCCTGATGGCCATACGCCCATGATAGGTTTTAATATGAGGTCTTCATGGAAAACTCTCAGGATTGGGATGAAGTGGTGGAAAGGATGGTCGACCCCAGAATGACCAAGTTCAAATCCATGAGCCTGAATGAACAGACGCCAATCATAGAACAATTAGCTCAAGGATCACTCAGGACCATAGAAGAGATGATACCAGCCGAAGCAACAGATGCCCGCAAGTAGCGATCGAAACAACAAATTTTCCCCTGGTAGCCCCAATACAAGAAGTAAATTTCCCTATGGCTTAGGATGGACAGGAGAGGGGGTTACTCATGATGGAACAGGCGTAGCAAATGATGGATCAGATGTAAGATAATACATACCTCACTAGGATGACAATTCTCCTTTCCAACAACCCAGATGAAAGCCAGATATTCCCAAGCAGTATTTCAGCTCAGCCAGGGACTGTCGAAGCATCAGAGAGGATCGGTGCACGAAACCCCTTAAGCAATCTCATAAATATATATGATGATGACGAGATCCAAGAAGTATCTCTTGGGACCCCTATGCACATAGAAGAAGAAAAGGGATGTGAGAAGACATCTTCTCCTGTCCCCGACTCCCAAATTCAGGAGGTCCCACAGAAAGAAAAGGAAGCCGAGGGTGTTCGAGACACTAAACTATTCGATGCACCGGAGACCCAAACAGATAGTCCGAAGGATGAGCCAAAGGAAGGAGCCCCACGACAGGAAATCGACGTCTCAATGACCAATGAACAAATAAGTATTGAGTCTATCCCCGATGCCTCTATTTCAATCGATACTCAAAGCCTCGATGAATGAAAGACAGAAGCCGGGCCTTTAGAGCACAATGAGGAATTTCAAGAACCCAATCTTGAACAAGTATATACCACCGAAAGTATAGGAAATACACTCAGCTAGGGAGATCAGCAAATCCACGAACCCATGGACGAAGTAGCCGACATGCATGCCATATATTATGATAGGAAAAGGAAAGTTATCATCCATAGGACCACCAAGAAGAGGAGGATCACTTTATATTGCTCCATCCTCATCACTACAGAGGATAATTTGATCAACACATAACATGCATACGTCTGAACTCATCGGTGCAAGGATGGAAATCACACATGCCACCCTGGACAGAGCTAAAAGAGATGAAAAGGATTTGGTCACTGCCCTAAAGGAACTAGAACATTTGCACTACTTGGATAAATACTATCAAGACACCACACAGGCCGTGGTGTACCTCAGGAGCGAATTCCAGGAGGCCTATAGAAATTTCATAGACGAGTGACACTTATTCACTACAAGGATAGACGAGCTCCAGGAGGACACCCTCATGGCACTTGTGACGTGAAAATATATGGAGTGGTGGTATCAACCAACTTGTAATCAACCTGTACCATAAACAAGTGCATCCAACCATGTACCAAGTATGTTCCAATCATGTGTCAACTACTCATCAACTATGACTCATCAATATGTACCATCATCATCAACTATACACCTCATGTATGTGCGCCAACTCATCAACTACTTGTCTCAACCATGTACTCAACATGTACCACAACCAAAATACCTCATCAATTTCATCATTCAAATCTGATTTGTAGCTCTATAATAGACCTGGTGTATATTATCACATTCTTGCAAACCTTCCTTAATTTTAAAAACAAGAGACTATCATTTTCATCAAACTTTTCTTTAGTCTCACATGCCTAGTTTTGGATTAGTCAACAACCCTAAATTGAAGTAATGATAAATTTGAACCTGTAATGTATAAAGATATGAAACTGATACACAATTTTCTTTGGTGTGTTTTATGCAATTCCTCCAAGTTTCACTACTTGGAACCTCTCAGAAAATGAGTTATAGGAAAAATGACATACCTTGCTGAATTCTGGCTTATTCTAGAGAGCGACCTTGTAGAGCGTGACCCACACAAAATATCTAATGAAATTATCTGAAACTGTTACAAAAAATACTAAATAATGTACCCTAACCAACACATTTGGTCTCACTAAATTTGGATATGTTATGAATAAGTTGTGACGTTTTTACCCGAAACACCTTAGAAAGCACCATCAAAACAATTTATCCTTCCTTGCATTTCAGCCTTCTTTTCTTCACCTTAACTCATAATTTTGGTTTAGATATCCTTGGTTACCTCAAACACACATATATATTCAATATTCTCAAGTTTGATTCAAATGAGAGAACCTTGCCTCTTATTTATACTCTCCAAGTAGCTTCCTTAAAAACATCTTTTAGGTCACTTGGCCCACTTTCCTTATTTTAGGGTTGGGTCCACTTCTAATTT
>JZKD02S1696559.1:221110-252197 GCA_000966675.3 Picea glauca
ACAATAATGAGTCATATTTACATCAAACAATATTGGGTCCATTACCCAAACCTTTGTGCTACGGGTCTTTCTTCAAGGGTTGACATCAATGACAACCAACCTTAATCAACAATCAAAACTTAGGCTATGCTACAACAATTAAGTGCCAGTCTGGTCAAGTATCAGGCAAATGCAATAGAGATAAGAGAGATTTATGCAGCCCCGATGGAACAACATAAATTCCCATACACTAACACTTGCGAGGAGCTGTTCAAAAACTAGTCAGAGTATGCGAAGATTCATCCTTTTAAAGTGATATCTTGAGATGACTCTTAGAAAAATTGTTAGGAGAACACCACATGAAATTTTTTGTTTTTCTCATCTTCACATTAGTTGTTATTTTTAGTTATTTTTATGTTATAAATAAGAGCATCGATCGATTAGTTAAGGGTCTATGGTTGTTGCAAGAAACTCTCATTTCTGGTTTTGTTAAGAATTATTTTGGAGTTGCCTTTAATTGAGATGTCCTTCTGGACCAGAGACAAGTTTGTTTTTTCATCAATTGCGTATATGATTAGATGTGGAGACGAACTATTTCCTATATCATCTCATGAATAGATTTTGTAACAAGTAAGAGCTATTAAATCTGTTGTTAAGTTATTTGATACAATGTTTTGCAGTTCTTTTCTTTAATGATGAAGATAAATCATTGTGTTATTATGTGATGGATGATTAGAATTAAGTGAAATATTTTACTTTCCATTATTTATCACATGCATGTTTTCTTCTGATAATTAATATCTTAGTCAAAAATTGGAATACTCACATGGTTAACGTATTAGTACCAGGCTTGTGGTAGATGATCATTGTCTGCATGCTTGAGTAAATGGTTATCCCTAGCTTAGTCTCTTCTCCAGTAGTTAAACTTGTTTGTTACCTAGTTGGTTTATACCAGTTTCCATCTTATATCGGTCCCGCCTAAGAGAAAATACAAAAAGAGAAAGTCTAAAATGAAGAAGACACGTTCACAAGAAAACGTAAATCCCATCGATTAATTGGCCGGATTGCAAGATCTGGAGAACCATTCCACTATTAAACATTGTAGAGTCTAATTGGACCTCAATGGAAGGTTTGGTTCCTACTATTTAATTAAATGGATTTAAGACCCATCAACAGGTTTGCAGACTCTGGGACCCATATATCGTTTATGGTGTCATAAAAATGCACCCCCAACTTTCACAGCCTAAAAAATGAACCTATACTTAGAAAAAAAATTCAAATGATTTTTCTCGGGTTCGCGGACTCTCAGATTTGCAGACTCACATATATTCTATGGTGTCATCAAAATGCACCCCCAACTTCCGTTACCTCCATAATGAACCAAACTTAGAAATATTTTGGTTGCTTAGCGAACTCGTGGAAAGGGATCCAAGCCGTCTAATCATGATTTTATTTTGATCCAATGATCAACATCGTTTCTTTGTTCTTTATCGTCCCATCGTGCTCTATTTTGATCTGACGATCCATCATCAATATCTATGATCAGTCTGCGAGTTTTCTCAAATCAAACGAGCGGTCATGATTACTCCACAATCCTTTGTGTGGATTTCCTCCATTGCAAAACTCTATTTCCGCTTCATTCAAACACATATTCTCTCCCAATATTTGTGTCAGTGCACTCCTCTATGCACTGTCTCTATCCAATCACAAGGCTATCTCTCCTAAGCTTTCCTTTTGACCTTTCCAAAGGTCTTAACGCTACATATTTTTGATTCTGTATGTGGATCTTCTGTGTGTTTAACTAATGCGTTGCCCTCCTATTCTTTGATCTTTTTATGCATTTTCCAGCATACCTTTTCCATGGTTTCTATCAATGAAAACTATGACTCTACATGCACCTTGAACATTTATATCCTTCCTAAACTTTTGATGTGTTCTCCTGCATAAATTTTCCATGGTTTACATCAATGAAAACTAGAATTCCAACAAGCATCACCTGCATGCAAGTGAAGTCTTACCCGAGGCATCTATTGGGGTTGCAGGAACCAAGTTTCTGCAGACATGAGGGGATGTGAGGCCATTAGCATGTTCATTCTTACTTATTTTCCTTGTGTGTCATATTCTTTGTCCCTTTTCTCTTTATTAATTAGTAACTTTAATTATGCAGCCTCATTATGACACAGATTGCAAACTAAGCTATTCATTGTAATATTTATGTTTACTGTGCATCCATCATCTACTACACATATCTAGATCTAGTTATGCATAAGTAGAAAATTCACGAACAATCACATAAAAAGACATTTAGACACAGAGTTTAACATGGTTCACCCAAACTTTGGGCTACGTCCACAACGTCTGGCTTCTTTATTATTCTTTCCGCAATTCATCTTAGGCTTGCGCACTACGCTTACAGTAGATACATCATGATGTACTCCTCCATATTTTCTATCCGCTTTGTAGTGCAAGCCTCTCTCTATAAACTCTTCTTAAACCTTCAAACATAGACTCTCTCTCATTCTCAGTCTATTCTCTTACTCTCAACGAACAACCAAGTATTCACTTAACATCAACAACCTATTCTACTCGGCCCATTACATATTTATACATAGGATTTTGGGCTCAAAACCCTATTCGCTTATCCCCAAATCCCATGACAACTCATGATTACAACTTATTGTTCAGGCATGCTTTTCCTATATTTTCACCCGAATGCTTCTTTTATTCTCCCAGATGATGTTCCCCATGATTCTACGTGTCTACCTGCTTTTGCATGTCTAATTGTTTTCCTTACTCTTTTTGTGCACATCCTCATTATTCGTTATTCAAACTTCCTGTCAAACAAACCCCCAACACTCACCTATGGCTTGTCCCGAGCCACTTAGGCATGTTGTGTTGCACCCCTCCATGCTTCCATGAACTTTTGGGAGGTATACTTTGTTGTTGCGACTTCTTTCTAGACTTCTACTTCTTGTTCCAAAATTATTCTACAACCTACGTAGTCAAGGTCATGAGTTTTTCTTCACTATCATGTGCTTCCTACTTTACCTTGCCCTGTGCAGCTGCCAATTCCCCTATTACCCTTAGTGCTTCATATTGCAGTAGTAATAATCATTGCTGGAGAATCTTCTATTGGTCCCTTATCTTCTCTATTTCATTATACGACTGAATAATCTCTATCTTCATTATGGTCCTATTCTATGTGTTCTTCTGTGCACACCTAACTGTTTCCGTGTTGTTTCTTTTATCTATGCAACACTCGCTTTCCCTACGCGGGTGTTCTCTTACCTTTGGTTTTCTTTTTCTTTCTCTTTCTACTTATTTGTTCTTTTTCCTTTTTCTACTTTTTCTTACTTTTTCTTTTTCTTTTTCCTACTATAATACACAACTATAATACAAAGGTTCTTGCGCAAGTCAGACTAGTGCACGGTAAGTCAATAGTCCCTATAAAGTTTCAGTCGATTGTCATTCACCATTCCTCTCATGAATTCTCCATTCAGTGTTTCCAACTGCATAGGTCTTTCCTCCATCACATGATTAATCACATATGGTCCTAACCCATGCATTCGAAACATTCCTGGATGATGCATGAACTTACTACATTGTATAGCAATACTAATTCCCCCACTTTAAACTTTTTCTATTTAATATGTCTATCATTCCATGCCTTTTCTCTTGTCTTCTGAACTTGCTGATGGAATCATGTGACAAATCGATCTTCCTCAAGATATACTAACTGTGAGAATCTCTCCTCTACTGCACCACAGTCTGAAAGATCAGTAATTGTTGCAACACATAGACTAGGCACAATAAAATACATCGACATTATTGCTTCTTACCCATAGACCAACCTAAAAGGTGTCTGTCCTGTCATCTTTTTACTTGTAGTCCTGTATTCCCATAATATTAAAGGAACCCTTAAGTCCCAATCATCTCTTCCTACATTACATATCTTTGTCAGAGCATTCTCTAGAATTCTATTAAAATCTTCTACTGTCCCATTGGCCTAAGGGTGATATGACATACTCTTCTGATGATGAATTTGAAACTCCTAATTCAATGTTGCAATCATCCTATTCAGGAAGTGTGTTCCTTGATCACCGAGTAAAATGTGTGGGAATCCAAATCATGTGACTAAATTCTCAAATAAAAACCTCGCAGCAGTCTGTGTGGTGCAGTCTATGAATGATGTTGCTTCTGCCCATCTGGTCAAATATTTTGTCATAGTGATTATGTACCTAGCTACTGATCTTCTCACTCGTGGGTTGATCGCTCCAACAAATTATATTTCATGTTCATCAAATGCCTGCAATGTAACCTATGGGTGTAAAGGAATCTCATCCTTCTAGATGGATTTCCCACCCTTTGACAAACATCGCATGCATGACAATATTCTTTAGCATCCATATGAAGTGTAGGCCACGAAATCCCTGTGCACAAAATATTCTGTGATGTTTCTCTACCTGGATAGTGTCCTCCCACAATTCTTTCATGCGCTTCCAAGAGTATCATTGGAATTTCGTGCTCTAACACACCTCATCTCAGTATTCCATCTACACCTAACTTGTATAAGTTCCCTGCAATTAACTGACAGTCTTCTGCTTTAACCGTAAATTGTTTCTTCTGCGCAACTATTATGTCTGACGGGGCCATTCTTATACTTAAAAACTACACAATGTCTATGAAGTAGTCGTCAACCATCTAAAAATAACTGTGCATCTAGAAACTGTCATCCAGATTCCCTGCACATTCTCCTAATAGTATGCGCAGTAAGTGATATGGTCCTACATTCAACTTCCCCGGTTTCACAACAACTTCAAAATCATATTCCTGGAAAAAAAACAATCATCTGCATATTCTACCCCCCAACACTGGCTTGTTCACTAAGTATATTAGTGAAGAATGGTCTATTTACATCTTAAAGTGAGACCCCGGTAAATAATGTCTAAACTTTTACAACGCATATACCATTTCCAACCTTTCTTGTTCTGTGGTAATGTAATTTTTTTTCTGTTGTTGACAACTTCTTGCTTGCAAAAGAAATTGGGTGGTCTATGTCTCCTTCTCCTGGCTAAGATAATATTGTGCCCAAAGCTATGGAAAACACATCCACATGAACATGTAACTCCTTCTTCCAATCTGGGAAGATCAAAATTTGCGCGGTCACTAATTTCTGCTTCAATGTATCCAACCCTTTCTGATAGTCCTCATTCCACTGGAACTTAGATTCTTTCTTAAAAAAACTCTCCATGGGTGTTGTAATCAACACATAACCCCTAATGAACTTACTATAATATCCTATATGAATCAGAGTTTCTCTCAATTGTCCAACTGAAGTCGGTGGCTGTAAATCCAAAATCATTGCAATCTTGGCAGGATCCACTAACAAGCCCTACTTACATACCACATAGCCCAACAAAATTCCAAAAGGCACACAAAAAATACATTTCTTCAAATTCAGTGAAATACATCTATCCAAAATAAAATTGAGTACTTCTATGTTATCCTTCAGTAGAATAAACACAATCCAATTGTCTTAGTACACATCGAGGAACTTATGAATAAATTCCTTAATATCTACTACAACTACTCTTAAAAAAATTGTAGGTGCATTCTTCAGCCCAAAAGGCATTACTGTGTACTGATAACTTCCCCACTCTATTGCAAAAGTAGTCTTATACCTATCTTCCTACGCAATCTTAATCTGGTGATAGCCTGTAAATCCATCTGTGAAAGAATAGGCCTCCTGCCCCCCTACATACTCTAGCACTTCATCTATAAACAAGTTGGAAATGGATCATGAAGGCATGCGTCATTCAACTTCCTTAGGTCTACACAAAGCCTGATTCCTTTTGTCTTCTTATCTTCCACTACCATTAGACTTATCCATTCTAATTCCACCACTAGTTAAATAATCCATGCTTCCAACATTTGATCTATCTTTGCTTTCACCTTCTCTTTATACTTCATATTTAACCTGTAGGGTCTCTGTCTCACTGGTTTAACATCTGGTTTCAAAGGGATCTTCATTTCTCCTAACACACCAACTATCCCCTTCATCTTTGAGAACATAGTTGGGAATAGGTCCCCATACTCGTGCAGTAAATATGCAAACTTCTCCACTGTTTCATCATTCCAATAATCACTTATCTGTGCAAACTTTGTGTTTTCCTTTGTTCCAATATTTACCTTTTGTGTCTTTATTGGTTGTGCATATGAAACACATTCAAGTTCTGGTCCTTATACTATGTGTTCCCCCTCGATTTTAGGTACTTGTATATTCCTTGGGTCTTCCTCGTCGTGTTCTTCCTTGGAAATATTGTAACATTCCAATAACTCATGGACAATCATAGAAGATCTGTGCACACTACACATAGGTACCACCTCCAATGACCCTTCTTCTGAAAAAATATTTTTTCTAATGACCTATAATGCTGCATCTACTAATGGATATTCATGTTCAAAAGTAAATGTTACATTAAACCTTTGAATTATCTCATCCTAGTTTGTTATTTCTCTACGCATTTCTAGTTCCAAGTACAATTTTTTAGGAATTGTATCCAAAGTATGTATAAACTTGTGCATCCATTCCCTCTTCAAAATTGAACTCCACATGTCTCTACACTGCTCAACATGATCTTTCATGTCACTCGTTCTTGTATGTTTCTGCTCAGCATACTCCACCTCTGTACCAAATATTACTTGTGTTAGTCTTTGACACTACTACCATCCTTCCATTCCCTCTTTGTGTGTAGCCCACCATCTGGTTGGAGTGGCCTTTAAGACAACATCCATTTCCAACAACCTTTGATGTTCATGTACCTGCAAATCAAACGCCTTTACAAACGAGCTTATATCAATCAATCCATCATACTTGGGTGGATCACATAACTCCATTCCAAACCAGCGCAATGATCGAGTTATGCATGCACATTGTCTAGTTGATACTTCATGCATCGTTTGTTGCCAATGTTCCAAACCTTCCTATGAGTTCGATGCACATGAGATAATGCTTCTCCAACTTAGTGCACCATCTGTAGTGGGGGTAACATATTCATCCATCCACACAGTCATATTATACAATTTGTCAATTTTGTTCCCTCTCGCTGGCTATATGTACCTCTTTCCTTTTGTTGGGTCCAATGGTGCAATAAATTTCAAGTCTCCTACCTCAAATATAATTTCCCTCCTTTTCAGATTAATGATCGTCTGATTGTAAAAGGTCCATTCTAATCCTATCAATGTTGGATATGGCTGACTATCATCCACAATCTCGACAACTTCGAAATTTGCTACACTGTGCACCCCATCTAACAATCATGATTCCTCCCACATGTCACTACATGCCATTATTATCATGGTATATTTTAATTTTCGGATTATGTTTTATATTAAATAATCAAATAAGTGTGAAGAATGATGCAAAGGGTCATTAATGTGAAGATCTAGGTTTAATATATCGTTATTTTCTTATTTCAAATTTAAGTGTGAAGAGTGGTGAACATAAACATATAAGTTTCAATATATTTTTATTTTTATAATCATAAAAGTAATGATAAAAATAGTGACCTTTTGTTAATATCATGGTTAATTGGTAGCGTAAGGAGATGTTACAAAGGTAGAGTTCCTTTACTTATAATATTATGTTTAATTGATTGTGGAATGATTATGCTTACTTGAGTAGACTTCGCTTACTTCCCACAAAGATACCATGGTCCTTATGTCAATGGGGACATCCACATATGTTGTTCCCCCTTACCAACATAATAGTTGATGGGGACATCCACATATTTAATGGTGCCCTGTACTAACATAATGGTTGATTGATCGCAAGGTGATTTGTTTACTTGACCTTCCCCTCTCTCTTCTACGTGTACCATGATCCTTATGCTAGTGGAGTGATCCTCCTTACTAACATAATGGTTGATTGATTGTGGTGTGATGTGTTTTCTCAAAATTCCTCTCTCTCTCTCTCTCTCTCTCTCTCTCTCTCTCTCTCTCTCTCTCTCTCTCTTCTATGTGTACCATGATCCTTACGTTATTGGAGGCATCCAAAAAATTAGTGGGCCCCTTACTAATATAATGGTTGATTGGTTGAAGGGTGACTATGTTTTCTTTCTCACTTTTCCCATCCTTATTTTAAGTGCGTGTGAGAATAATAGTTTTCATATACACCTATATTATGGCATATTGGAATAATTTCTACCATCTCATTACTTACACATTGAAAGATTTTGGAAAAACGTTTACACTTATAAAACTATTTTAGGCTTCCTTTTTTCTCTCTTATCTCATTACTTACATGTTGACAAAAGGTAAAGGGAAAAGAGAGTCATCTATATTTTATGTATATGTTTTTCAAGAGTATCCTCACATCATTTGTTTTGTTGTTTATGAATACTCCAAAGGTATTAATGTTTTTTAGGGTAAGCAATGAATAAGTGGGGAAATTGATACTTGTGGAAGATCATGGGTTTTAATTATGTCAATAGGTGTTTATATTGTGAGAAATAATTTCTCAATATTTGTATACCAAACTAATTATACAACGACATTTGTTGAATTTAATTAGACGACCAATTAATGGTTGCACTCCTCGTCACAATTTTTTTTTTGTTTCTTCTATAGGCTAAGAATCTCAATTCTCCATCGACTTCTTCTCTCATTTTCCTCCCAAAAATAGATGGAGGAGGATCTACCCTACCCCCATCAAGTTGTAATCTAAGATTCTCTCCAAAATCCTTGAGTGAAGGGGAACCCAATAATTCATTGTTGACAAATTTTATAAGTAAATAATTTTTAACTAAGGGATTTGAACTTTACGATCAATTACAAAATTTCAAAAATGCCAAAATTTCAAAAACACCATGACATTTAACCAACAAAATACTAGTGTTGTTCAAATTTGTTTGTGTTTTCCGAACATCGTTTGATCTGTAGAAAACTACTTTGTAGAATTGTTTTCTAAAATAATGTTGGTTGTCACAGGATACAAGGAGTAATCAAAGGACTCTAGGCATATGAAAATGCATGAATACAAGCTTGGTTACTTTGGATTCCTTGGGCATGGGGCCTTTCTCTTTAATTTCTTATTCTATTGACTCACTTGTACCTTCCTTGATTTTCAAACCTCCTTTTGGATACATGTTTGAGCCTCATTTGGGCATCTTCTAACATGGGACTCTCAATGTCCAAACTCATTTTTCAACCTAACAATATTAAATAACACTTATAAACTATACATTAATCTCTAATAACCCTTCTCACTTGTTGATTTATCTATTCGATTGAATAAGTTTCTAAAAAATATACAATATGTTATGTACTCTGAGATTTGCTTCTTGTCTTTGTCTTCAAACACAATCTAATTATATTTACCAGGCATATTGGAAAAATTGAAAACATTTTTCCAAATATTTTTTCACTTTATTTCAAAGGATAACCTTAAATATTTTTGCAATTTGTTTTAAAAGCTAGCCATTATATTGTGACTATTGATTATAATTGGTTTATACCTAGTTCTCTTCACAACCTCCACTTCATTGATTCATATTCTCAAAATTTTCAAGAGCATGTGAAATGGGAAATTAGCATGTACTAGCATGCACAATGCATTTCACACAAACTTCCCTACAACTCCTCTTAAATTCAATTGTAGTAGCATTAATTTCTTAATCAATTTCAGTTTACTTAACGAAAATCTCCCCTTTGCTTAGCAAAAATGGAAATCGTGCATTATGATGCCCATGCAACACAAGGATGATGGGAAAATTGGTACACAGACATAGAAATAGCACGTGGATTCATCCCCATTTTCTTTACTGTATGTCTAAAAACTAAGAATTAATAATTTGTGAACTACTTGATTGGGTATTGAAAGTTTCATAACAAGCAAGCCTACAACAACATAGTGGAAATGTACCTATGTCTTTAAGTTTAAGTAGTCGAAAAGGGAAAGAGAAAAAAGTTGTATTGGCATTTCTCAGGGTAGTGTTTAAGCACACACTGGAAATGTGAATCCCTAACTTAACTTCTTATTAGTCCTCGCCTCCGACATTGACTATAGCAGTGGGTTCTTTCGTTGAATCTCCATTAGTTCTGTTGTTGACTTAAATTTACTTTTGATTTCCTAAGTTCAACATAGGAAAAACCAATATTTAGATTTATTACAATTAAAATAAATTAAAAATATTTATTTTTCTTAAATATAATTTGCCATCAACTTTGGGGTCTTAACTTTGGGGTCTTATTGCCTAGGCGACGACAAAATTTATGAAAATTGTGACATGTATTGTAGTGTTGGGTTCTTGAAAACTGCATCACCGAGGTTCCGAGACGATGACAGACTTCTTGAAAACTACATCACTACTACTCTCGTGCGTACTTGCTTAATGTCAATGCGTACTATTGTTTAATTATATACCTTGGCATAATAAATCATTTAATGGTTGCTCTGTGATTTCATTAACAATATCATTTATGTCCTTTCGTATTTTAATGTTACAACATCACATGAAAACTTAATTCATTCAACCAACCATTTCATCCACGAATGATCATTCTTCAATCATGCTCCTCCCCCTATGTTCGTTGTGCATGTACAAATAAAGCACATTTATGGCATATTGATTCCCAACTTACATATTTGATAAGAAAAATAGTTTAATATAATAATTGATGCTTGATTGGATCATAATTTGATGGCCCAATACATAAAATCCATCTCAGTGGATCCACTCCAGTATAGTTATCAACAAAACAAAATTAATGTTTTCCACCATCATAGCCCAAAAGTTGTTTTGACCACAATATTCACAAAAGTACAAAGCCTTTCATAGTATTCAACCAATTTAATCAAGTCCTTTCTCAATATTTTTCCTATTATAGATTTTGGAATCTCACTAACAAAAGATACATAACGAACCTTATTGTATGGTGGCACCTATAAGATCTTCGACTAGAAGGGCACATGCACCCTCGCCTAAGTCCTCAAGGAGACAAAATTTGGGGTTTCTTCGACACCCAAGAGTCGCACTAGTTGGGAAAGTGGGTGCCTTAGGTGCGCGGACATGCCAAGGGGATTTCCCAAGAATGAGGCAAAGCATGGGGCACACCAAGGAGGTTGGGGCACATCGGCATGAGGAGTGCACCAAGGCTGGGCCACGTTAGTCCCAAGAGATGCGATGGTTGATGAGTGCATAGGTTCGTTTGGGTGCATCGGGTCCAGAAAGGGGTGCAGTTTTTCATTTGGGCATGATGATTCACCAAGAGGTGTGAGACACCCAAAGGATGTGATGATTCGAGATGGTGACATTTGGAGTCCATATAAAAGAACAAGGCGCACAAAAAAGAAGGCATAGAGAAAGTGAAGAGCACAAGATTAACTATGAGGTTCTGTGATAGATTTGGACAAGGAGGGGTGAGATCCCTCAAGAGACCAAGTCACTCCACATGGGAGGACTTTTGCTTCCTTGAGGTGATTATGTGGACAAAGTTGGGGATTTTTTTTTTTGGTTGAGCTTAAAGAAAGACACGGTGAATATGGATTTGGGGAATTCTTTTCCCAGGTCTAGGTGAGGCATGGTATGAGACAAAATTGTAGGTCTATGTGAAGTCTTGTGATAGAGAAGAGACAATGAGTTTGAGGTGGACACACCTTTGGGGTGCACCGCAGGAGTTGTGAAAGTTGTCGCTACAATGAGTCTTTGTGAGGTGAGGTGAGTCATGCGAATATGCCCAAGTTGTAGGTCAAGATGATAATGCTCATATTGTAATTGTTTCACAATAATAAGACTTAGTCATGAGTTAGGCACTTCTTGTGTTATCCACACTATATTTGTGTGTCTCTTGTTTGTTTCAAAAATGTTCTCTTCATTTCATGGATGTATGCTTAAATGACTAAGTTTTAAGATGCTAACAAATTGTATAAGTATACAAGAGAGTTTCACTATAGTAAGAGTGTGAATCGTGTGTAGCCTAGAACAAAGTATGGGTATGCTCTAGGTGAAGAGGCCTAGTCCAAATGAAGTGTCCTTGGTGTTTCCAAACATCTAAGTGAGAATCGGTGCGGTGCCACATGCCCTCAATAGGTGCACGATCACAAGATTCAAGCAGACATCCTGTGGGGACTTGATAGATCGTATTAGAGCGAACTTTGAAGGCAACTTGGTGAGCTCTTCACCACTCTGTCACCTTCATGGCATAGATGGTATCCGATCTTGTTTTTCACGGATTTTGAACAAGGGTTGGTCATATCTTCATCACTACATTAATGATAGATGGTATCATAGCATATTTGTCTCTTCACCATTACCGTAGTCAGAATGGTGGAGTTGAGCCAGATTTCAATTGGTTTCATAGTTCGTTGCGAAGACAATTCAGTGGAAACATTTGAAAACTTGGTGAACAGTTTAGTGGAGTGAACTGTTTCATCACACAGACTTTGCATTAGACTTATGACATAGGTTTAGGTTGATAGTGTGGTGGTGGGTTGATCTGGGGACACAACTTGTATAGACCGAGAGAAGAGTTCGCGGTGAAACAAAGCACTTAGACAGGGTGGGTGATCACATATTTCATTGTAGAGTTCATCACATGACTTGTCATAGATTTGATTGTAGAGGTAGTTTGGTTTTAGACCTTGGTGAATGGTTTGGAAAGATGGGTTGTTCCTTCGTTGGCGGTTTGAGAACAGACTTGTGGACGTCATGTGGACATACGCAAACCAGGGGTGAAGTTGTTGAAGGTGAATTGATCACTCATATGTGTACATAATCATGAGATGGACTGCAGAAGTAATCATAGAAGTGATCACAAAGGATGATGGAAAAATTTATCGCAAAGTCGAGAAGTTTTGGTTATGATGAAGTGGACGCACCTTTGTGCAAGCTCAAGATAGGGCAGGTGCCCATGTGATGAGTTGAAGCACTTGAGTGAGTTGAGTGACTTGATGCGACTTAGAGAATATTCGTAGCAAGGAAGTTGGTTGGGCACATTTTCATCATGACATATTCGTGCCGTGCATCACCGAGAACAACAGTTGAGTTAAGATGGGTTGTTGGATGAGTGGGTTGACAACAACCTTCAGATGAGGAAACTCTTCGCAAAGTTATCATCTTCAATTAGTAGCATCATGGCTTAGCTATCGAGCATTGTGTGCATGGTGACTTGAAGTAGAATTAGTTGAGGTGTGGAGATGGCATGACATTAGAGATGAGTTCGGCCGGTTGCATGAGAAGTTTGAGACTTAGATGCATTTTTGAAGTGGATAGATCTAATCATCCTTGTATCACAATGAAGGTGCTATGCATATTTGTGTATCTACAGTCGCTGATTGAGGGGAGTTCGTGTGGAGAGTCGGTGGCTTGCGAAAGTGAAGGTCCAAGACAACATACTTAATCCATGGGTGCAATCAAGAATGTCGTTGGAAAGGTATGGTTTGTTTTGAGGTCTTGCATTTCCTAAGTGTTGTGGTGATTTCTTCAAAGGGAAGTTGGATGACTTGGAGGTTCAAGTGTAATCCATTTCTACGGTGAAAAATGATAGAATTGAGATTGGATCAAGTGGTGCAGATTCAAATAAGTCAGGTAGCAGTTGGTACACCTTTACTTGAGAGAATGTGTAGAGAGCTTGAAATAACCTAGTTGGACGAGTCCTATGGTGGAATTAGCAATATTTGGATGTAGATATGGAGGTGACTTAAGGAGTTACCTAAGTCTTGGATGAGGTACCCTAGTGCATTGGTGCCTTAGCCAATTTTTTTGGGTCATGTGATGACTTGACAATGGCGATGATAGTGCCAAAGTTTAGACACTTGCAAAGGTGCAAGGCATTTTTTTATAGGATATGGATGGAGACAACAAAGAATTCGACCAAGAATGTTATCAGTCAAACTAAATGGGAAGAACATAGACCAAGTGACTTAGGTGGTGTTCACTTTCCTTTGGTACGGGACATTGGATGAGGAAGAGAATACCTGGTGACTTTAAGATGATTTTGCAATGACTTAGAGATCCAACAGGGCCATTGGTTGCATGAGAAGTTTGAGACTTAGATGTATTTCTAAAGTGGACGAATGGAATCATCCTTGTATCACAACAAAGGTGCTATACAGGTTTGTGTAGTTGTGGATGATGATTGAGGGGAGTTCATGCAAAGAGTTGGTGGCTTGGGAAAGTGAAGGTCCAAGACACTAGACTTAAGCCATGGGTTTTTCCAAGAATGTTGTTGAAAAGGTATGGTTGGTTTTGAGTTCTTCCATTTCCTAAGTGTTGCGGTAAGTACTTCTAAGGTAAGTCGAATGACTTGGTGGTTCAAGTGTAATTCATTTCTACAGTGAAAAATGATAGACTTGAGGGTCGCTCAAGTGGTGTATATTTGAAGAATTCATGTAGCAGTTGGGACGCCTTGACTTGGGTGAATATGTGGAGAGCTTGGAGTGACCTACTTGGATGAGTCCTGTGGTGGACTTAGGCAGATTTGGATGCAACTGTGAAGGTGACTTGAGGAGTTTCCTAACTCTTGGATGAGGTACCCTGGTGCATTGGTGCCTTATACAAATTTGTTGGTTCATGCAATGCCTTGACAGTCGTGATGAAATTTCTAGAGTTTATACACTTTCAAAGGTGTAAGGCAATCTTTTTCTAGGAGATGGATGGAGTGAGCAAAGAAGTCGACCTAGAATTGTTGGTAATCTACCTGATTGAAAGAACACAGACCAAGTGACTTGGATGGTGTTTTATCACCTTTTGTATGGGACATTGGATGAGGCAGATCATACCTGCTGACTTGCATATGATTGTGCGATGACTCAGAGATCCAAAAAGGTTATTGGTTAAGTTTGGCAGGAGTATTGGTTCGAACATGCCTAAGGCACGAAATTTATTTGAGGTGACTTGTTCTATTTGGAGCACTTTGGAAAATTAATTGGTATGTTTGAGGAGTGTAGGTTCTTTATCCACACTCATCGCAAAAGTTGATTTACGAAGAGGTGAATTGATGAAAGAAGGTGAGTTGAGTACTTGCCATAGTTTGGAGGATTGTGCCAACAAGAAGATTGCAACATGAATAGATTACTTGGGCATGGGTGTTTCTCTTACTTTGGGAAGCATGGTTGAGGGTGAAGTCTAACCATTCCTATACATAGAGAGGTACACACAGTAGCATGGTTGGGTGATGAAGTAATGGGGAAAATATAGTCTGAATGTGTGGTTCTTGGTGCAGATGAGATGTTTCATATCCGAAGACGCATATGAAGAAGGGGAGAATTCGACCAAGGAAGACAGACTTGTAGAATTCATCACAAGTTGAGTTGAAGGGGTAGAGTTGGTTAGATGTGCGAAGATTAGATGCACAAATATTTCCCTTGACTCTTTGCATACTTGGATGCGATGTAGACTATGTGTATAATATTGGTTAACTATGCCATGAGGTGGGCAATGCAGTCAAGGTGTTGCAAATGACTTTGTTTTGGGATGGCTTCATAGTGCAACAAGGTGAGGGGAGATCTTACCTTGGTCTGAGGTTTTTTTGTGGATGGACTAAATTGTAGAAGGAAGTGACCAAGCTTTGGGAATGTAGTGCATTCTCAAGGAACAAACATGATAGCTCAACACTTGGAGAGTTAGTGCACAGGAGCATGAATAAGAGGTCGAAGTACAGATGTGCTAGTAGGTTCGAAGTGAAACACTTAGATATTGTGGAGGATATCCTTGAAGAATATTGGATGTGGTAGGACTAAGACAATGGTGGACGCTTTATTTAGTCTTTGGAGTTGGATGGAGTGACTGAGACACAGACATAAAAGACTAAGTTCAAGCATAGAGAAGAACATTTCAAGAACTAGATGACGATTAGACTAGCTACCCAACCAGTATAGGGCTTGAGGCTAGAATTGTATGGAGACATGACACAATTGGTTGAAGTATGGACATAACAACAAGTTCACAAAATTTCAACACTTATACATTTTTGAAGTTTTTATTGAGGTTGCAACAATAGTTGAGGAATCATCAACAACAAAAGAACAAAGAGTGATCATCACAGTGTCATAGTGGCAGCTTGGGAATTGTGCATAGATTTGGGGAGGATACGTCCTTCCATCGTAGAAGATAAATTAGTTGCACACAACTTTGGGTAGAGGGAAGTGTGGATTCTTGCACAAGTTGCCGATGATTACACGAGTTTCGAAAATTTGGGGTTTCCACTTCTTAAGGAAACTTAGGGTTTCCACATCGCAAGGAAACTTGAGAGTTCCACTTGATAGAATTTTGGGGTTTCTAGTTGGCATTAAACTTGGGGTTTCTAGTAGACTTAGTTGCGATGGAGGCACAAGTTTAGAAAAAGACTTGGAGATCGTATATTTTGTGGATGTTGTTGGGGATGGAAATGAATTCAGGTGGGGGAGGATGTAAGGTCTTTAGCTAGAAGGGCACAGACACCCTTTCGCAAGTACTCAAGGAGACAAAATTTGGGGTTTCCTCAGCACCCAAGAATCACAATAGTTGGGAAAGTCGGCTCCTTGGGTGCATGAACGCACCAAGGGGCTTGCCCAAGCATGAGGTGAAACATGGGGTGCATCAAAGAGGTTGAGGCACATCAACATGAGGAGCACACTAAGGTTGGTTCACGCTGGTCCCAAGTGATGTGAATTTTGAGAGGCACACATGTTCATTTTGGTGCATCGGGTCTGCGAAGGGGTGTGTCAGTTTGTTTGGGAATGATGATTCACGAAGGGGCGTGACACACCCAAAAGGATGCAATGATTTGTGAAGTTGATGTTTGGATTCCATATAAGAACATAAGGCACAAAAAAAAGAAGGAATTTAGAAAGTGAAGAGGACAATATCATCTCTGAGGTTCAGCGACATATTTGTACAAGGAGGGGTGAGCTCCATCAAGGGGTTAAGTTGCTCCACATAGGAGGACTTGTACTTCCTTGAGGTGATTTTGTGGACAAAGTTGGGTGACCTTTTTTGGGTTGATTTTAGTAGTAGGAAGGGTGAGTTTGGAGTTGGGGAAGTATTTTCATAGGTCTGCGCGAGGCATGCTATGATACAGAACTACAGGTCTGTGTGAAGTCTTGCGATAGAAAAGAGATGGTGACTCTGAGGTGGATGCACGTTTTGGGTGCACCATAGGAGTTATGAAAGTTGTTGCGACATATGAGTCCTGGTGTGATGAATCTGTGCATGAGTTTCTTGGTGAGGCGAGGCACGTCGTGCATGTTGGGTCACCAAAATTTCATCTTTCACTCTTTTTCCTTGAATTTTAACCATTTTCAATTTCCATGTAACCTTGAATTAAGACCATTTTAATGTTTATATGAGGGATTAGACTGATCATTTTCCAATGTATTTATTTTAGCATTTTAGGTGATTTTATGATTCAATCTTAGAAAAATAGCATGTTCTCACTTAACCTTGAAAGTTGGGTTAGTTTGGCGATGATTACATGTATAATTGGAATTTGCAACAATGCTTACTTTTACCACCTAGCTCCAAATTCGAATTTCTTCTTCAACCATTGAAGATTTGTCATAGATTTGAATCATCATCAACTATATTGAAGGTTGAAATAATATTGGACCCTAAAAAAGATTAGTGTGATTTATTTTGAATTATTAGCAAAGATCTTGTAATCATTTACCAGTTGGTTTTTAGTTTTTACTTATTAGTAAATGGTTGTAACTACATGAGAGAAAAGTGGATTAAAAATGGTCAGTTTCTTATCGTAATCTCAAAGCTATCTCATGTATAAATAAGAGTGCCTTCCCATTCCAAGGGGAGGACTATTGGAGAAAATGTCCAATTCATGATGGAGTGAGTAAAACATTTCAGGATCTTTTCTTATATATATTGCAAGTATGTAATTTTATTGTGTTTTATGATTTGATTAAAATTCTTTGATGTCGTAGTTTAATTCCCCACCATGAATTCTCAAGAGAAAAGCTCTCTCCAAGAGAATGGTGGTTCTTTATTTTATTTATGTAATTTTATCTTGTAGTTAGTTTTCTTCATTAAATAAAAGCATGGTGTGTTTCTTTTCCACAAGAATGGTGTGATGGTTTAAATTGCTTGCTTTTACTTTGAAGTTTTTATTGCTTAATATGTTTATGCCTTTTATTTATTTTCATTCTTTTAAATTCCGTCCAAGTGTGTTAACGACTGTGCGTGGTTTGTTTCCATAAATTTTAGGAAGTTGTTAACCCCGAGATCTTGAAAGAGCTGCAAATCCATAAGACTTGAACATACGACTATGATATTTTTGGATTATGTTTTATATCACAATATTTATATGATTTGGTTTTATGCTTGTTAAATCTACGAGAGTTGTTAAGTCTTGACTATTGAAAATGATTTATTGATCGAATTGCATTTTGAATTTAGTAGGATTATTTTAGCTACATAGTCTTGCATATACAATGCCAGTGTCTCACAAACTTGCGAGCTCCTGTATTGATAATTTAATGATCAACAATTTAAGTAATTAAATTTCCAAATAGTGCGACTCTACCCAAGTTGTAAGCCAATATGATATTCATATTGTAACCGTTTCACAATAATAAGACTTAGCTAAGTGTTAGGCGTGTCTTGGGCCCCTTGCACTATATTTGTGTGTCTCTTGTTTTTTTCGCAAGCGTTCTCTTCGTTTCATGGATGTATGCTTACATGAATAAGTGTTATCTTGTTAACAATTTGTTTAAGTATACAAGAGAGTTTCACTAGAGTAGGATTGTGACTCACCTGTAGCCTAGAATAAAGTATGGGTCTGATCTAGGTGAAGAGGCATAGTTCAGACGAAGTATCCTTGGTGTTTCCAAGAATACAAGTGACAACCATCGTGGTGGCGTACACCCTCAAGAGGTGCACAATCACAATATTCAGGCAGACATCTTATGGGGACATGACACTACCTATGAAGACAAACCCAAACCAATATTAACTAGGACATGTTTTTTAATGATATCAATGACATCATTTGAGAGGTTTGATGAAATGCTTGAAAAATTGAAAATTATCTCTTTGATAGCTTGCAATTCTCAAAAACTTTAATGGTAGTATAAATATAAAGGATTTAAAATCCAAATTACCTGTTGAGCTACAAGTTCGATAACATTGGTTCCAAATACTGTGCTTCTCACTTTCCTTACAATGTATGACATTGGAACCTATCCAACTTCTTTGCATGGAAACCTGCAACCATTCATAATAATTTCAGTGCAACTCTTCAACACCGTGGAAAGTAATGACAGGGTATACTATATATTGCATGAATGACTATTTGTGGTTGATACAACATAGGATTACAATTGTAAAATTTGTACCTTTGACAATTAGGGGATCATTCACATCATGATTGTTGGTTTTTTAATATACTACCTTGTATCTACCATAATAATGAACTCAATAAAACACGATTTTGATTTTGTGTTGGTGAAGCACAAGGCACACGTGAAAGTTTATGCTTATTAGGCATATGCAACCTCACTATGGCTTGAGAAGTTCACACCAACTAGTTACAAATACAACACCTATAGGTATTTTGGGCCATTAAATCACGGGACTTCATGGTAAAAACCTAGAGTTAAGTACCATAATATGCTAACCTTTTGGAATTAGTTCTCGTGACATGTTTTGAATAGTGGTTATGACAAATAACAATTTAAAAAAGGAAAAAATTACTCAAAAGTTCATGCTAAAAAATGAGTGTCATGGTCAAATTTTCCCATGTATTAAATAAAATAAGAGTATAAAGAAACATTGTACTTACAATATTATTGCAACATATGCAATCTCACGATGAGAAAGTAGAAGAAATTCTAATTCAACAAGAGAAACCTACAATGCCATGTACAAGAAAAAATATGTTATGGTTGAGATCGAGTCTTGAATCATTTGCAAAAGTCGGACATTAACAATTTCAAACTTCTCAAAGAGATTCAGGTTATACCTAGTAACTCTTATATTTGATCAACGCTTTCAATCTATACACTACAAACATGTTTCTTTCATCATCAATGTAACAAATATCACCTATTCATGGCCAACCATTCATGTCCAGAGCTGAAGTAGTAGCTTTGGGATTGCTAACATAACCTGCAATAGAGTAAAATCAGATTTTGAATTTTTTTGAATCGAACCTTTAAAAGTTTTCATTATTTAAGGCAATGATACATATCCCAAATCCTTATTTTCCAGAAGTTTCCTAGTCCAAAAGATGTAATTTCCTCAGGGTTAGTGATGAAGTTAAGTTCATATCGCCATTCTATTTTTCACCATAGATAATTGAGAACTTCTAGAGAATTGGATAGGAATCCCCCCCCTGCATAAATCTATTCTGCGATGTCAAAGTTCTATTTGTCGGTAAAAAACTTCGATGAAATACTTCTAGGAGTCTAGAGCATGTTTTTAACTTTGCATAATTTAAGGTTATGTCTTGTTCAGTATCTTTATAATTCATTTTATTATATAGCTTATTATGAACAAAATAAATCCAACAAGAAGAACATGCCTTTCATGACAAATGGACAGCAAAACCATAGTTCTCCTTGTTGGTTTGGGGGAAAAGGAGTTCCTAAATAAAGATCAACTATTTTTCTTTAATATTTGGAGACAACAAGCCAATCCATTGTGTCTACTTTCCTCTTGTTTGTCTCTAGATGCTCCTCCTCACATTGTTTCCATTATCTCATAACCTTGTAAAATTCATGCAACCTTACTTGAGAAAAATCATGACCTATGTGTAAGCTTACCAAGATAGTTGTAAGGTCATAACTCTAATAATAGTGGTATCAACCAAAGAGGATAGAAAACTATCTTACTTTTTGATGATTGCTTAGACATATTTGATGCTCAATGCAAGCCCCTTATTATATGCCTCTGTCTAAGAATGGTTGGGAATATACACGATGGCTAGAAGATCCCATATGTGAGATGTTATTGATATATGTGATCTAGGATATACTCCAAATCACCTACACATGTTTTCTATGTTTGGTGCATGTGCCCCTAGACTCTAGAGTTTGATAGGAGTGGGAAATATATGTTATAAAAGTGGGTGTTCTCATTTAACCATAGACACTATAGAAATATTACCACCCAACCATAGGAACAAAGGCCACCCCTGAGCACCTTAACCTTGACAAAGAGAATAATTCTGGTAGCAAATCAATAACCAGCCAAGTCTATCGCACCAAGAAAATATAACCAAATACCAAGAAGAAAGTCCAAGCTATAAACCAAAATACAAGTTGCAGTAGTTGCAACTCCTCTCCAAACTTGCACACAATTGGTCTTATCTAGTTTTGAGTGAGTGAGTCACAAATGAGCTTTAGCGCCCTATATTTATACTACTCCTTCTTATCTGTCTGGTCCGAATTCTCTTCTTGGGGGATAAAAAATCAATATTAATTATTCTCTTTAGCCAACTTGTCTTCTAGGGTTATTGTCCAAGGCTTTAGGGTTTCTCTTGCTTCCCGAGATATTCTAGTCTCATCAAAGTTTACAAGTGGAGGTTAATACCTCCCGCCGCTACCATAATATCAACACTCCCTCCTAGCTAGGGAGGTATAAAAGGAAATGGTATCGAGAACACAAAAACCATTCATCTGATAACATCAACATATCCACACATATGCTATCTCATGATTAAATCACGAGCACCATCATCACTATCCAAATAGATAGTCTCCATGGAAATCAAAACAATGTCATCCAATAGAACACTATTGTTTCTATTCATAGTAGTATACAACTAATATCTGGTGGTACATAAACACTTTCAGTAGCACACTTCTACTAACTAGTGACCCACAATCACTATCAATGGATCACATCCACCACATTAGCATACAACTACTTTCCAGAGACATATAGTCTCTACAACAACCATATAATTTGATATTAATATGCATAAATAATATCATGATACAAATTGATTCATTTGGGCCATTCTTCCACTCACATCTATGAGATCTGGAAGAGCATATACCCTAAGAAAATAAAACATCAACCATGGGCTATCTGGACTATTCTTCCCAAGCATAGTAGAATATCTGTCCCTGATTTCTAAGCCTAGACCATTCACCTAATTGGGCCATTCCTTCGGCATTAATCATAGTGCAACCTGTAGAGAATGATTATGCCCTAGGGAATGCTTGTCCCTGATTTCTGAACCTGGACCATTCACCTAACTAGTCCATTCCTCCAACACTAATCATAGTGAAACCCAAAGAGAATGATTCTTCCCTAGGGAATGAATGTCCAGACCATTTCCTAAGGAAATGAATGTCCTTCGCCAACCTCCAAAATGGACCATTCTTCAAAACTTCTGACAAAAATGAACTTCGAAACAATCACTGCCCAACGAGGAAGACCATTCTACTTGACTGCTACTTAGAGTGACTTCCAAGAAGAATGACTGTCCTAGACCATTCCCCCACACTGGATAAAAGGGGAATCGATGTGTATGGTACATCAACAATCTATCGGACCATTTTCATTACGAAAATAACTATCTGACCTAGACCATTTTCCGAGCTGGAAAATTCCTGTCCGTATGAAATATCGAACCACTTTCCAGATTGGAAAGGAACTTCCCAAACTGGACCATTTTCCAAAGTGGAAAATGACTACCCATGAATCAATAATATATATCAGTGCTCCCTCCCAACCTGGGGATCCATCTCTTCCCTTTTGGTTAAGGGAGTTATCTCCACGAGCCCCATCTTGTCCCTTAGTTACGAAAAATTTATCCTGGACAAAAGGATTTGTCAAAATATCTGCTACTTGATGATCTGTGGAGATATACTAGAGTTTCACTTCTCCTTCATGGACTTTATCACAAATAAAGTAGTATTTGATCTCAATATGTTTCAACCAGTCATGAAACGCTAGGTGTTTTGATAGCCTGATACAACTTTGATTGTCACAGTATATTACGGTCGAATCTGGTACCTAATCAAATAGTCCATAAATTAGCTTCCTCATCCATACTGCTTTGATACATGCCTCA
Source organism: Picea glauca (assembly GCA_000966675.3). Lineage (NCBI taxonomy): Eukaryota > Viridiplantae > Streptophyta > Pinopsida > Pinales > Pinaceae > Picea > Picea glauca. The sequence goes on from JZKD02S1696559.1 coordinate 244,103, forward strand.
CATGTTGTGACATATTATGCTTTTGTTGTGCTGAGTGCAATCGACTTTTGTTTCCTACTGGTCCATAATATCATAACAGAGCCCATACTGAAACACATCCATGAAGTACTCCTTATGTCTTATGCACTCCCTGCCCAATCTGAATATGTGAATCCATGAAGTTGTATATCATTGGATGAGGTGTACCCTAAACCATATTTTAGTGTCTCACAAATATATCTTAGAACATGATTTGTAGCTATCCAATGCTCATGTCTAGGTTCCTCCTGGAACTGGCTTAAGGTGTTTACAACAAAGAAAATATCCAGTTGAGTGTCCACTAGATACATCAATGACCCAATCAATTGTTGATATAGGGATGAGTCTACTGGATCAGAATTTGAGTCTCTTACTTTTCTTACATTTGTGGTCATAGGAGTGGCCATGGATTTGCAATCCATTATTCCAAATTTATGAAGAATATTCACTACATATTTTCCTTGTCCAAGAAATATTTCACCATGCTTTTGCCATACTTCTAGTCCCAAGTAATAGTGCATGAGACCAATATCTTTCATATCGAACTCAGAAGATAATTCCTTTTTACACTAGGTGATGAGAGACTCTGCACTTGTTAAGAAGAGGTCGTCGACAAACAATAGAATCACATGTGCATTGTTCACAACCTTGTAGTAGAGATTTGGATCTGCATGACTCTTAGAGAAACTGAGTCTTACTAAGTAATTATTAGTTCTGGCATACTAAGCTCTTGGAGCTTGCTTGAGTCCATACAGGGATTTCTTTAATCTACAAACACGAGTGTCTCCAGAATGTACTTCAAAACCTTGAGGTTGTTCAATGTATACTTCTTCTTGAATTTCCCCATTGAGAAAAGTTATCTTTACATCCATCTGATGTAGAATCCATTCCATTGAAGCAACACGAGACATAATGGCTCTAATAGAAGTATATTTGGAAATAGGAGCAAAGGTTTCATCATAATATTCTCCCTCCTCCTGGGAAAACCCTCTTGCTACGAACCTTGCCTTGTATTTGTCCACGCTTACTTCTACTACATGTTTGATCTTATAGACTCGTTTTGAAGTTACCACTAATTTTTCCTTGGGTCTAGGCACGATTTCCCATACATCATTTTTCATGATAGACTGGTGTTATTCTATCATGGCCTTTTCCCATTGTTTCTTCTGAGATGCTTCTTCAAATGTGGTGGGTTGTTCATTTATAATCTTTGTCATACATGCTCCATAGCTGAAGAATCTTTTGGGATTTTTTCTTTCTCTGAAGGAACCACTTGGAGCTTTGAATCTTTCTTCTTGTTGTGAATTAGCTTCAAGCCAAGATGGACATTTTCTAGTTTTGGGTACAATGAATGATTCAATAGGTTCACATGGTTGCATAAGATGATCAAGTTGTTTTGGTTCTTCATTCTGACTTTCTGGAAGATAGGTGATTTCTTCTTTATTCCCTTCATATTCTTCTTCTTCCATGGATTCTTCTATAGATTTCTTGAAATCCATATTCTCATTGAAGGTTATGTCTCTTCTAACTTCAATATTATGTTGTTCTAGAATATAGATTCTGTAGGCTTTGGATGATTCACTGTATCCAACAAATATTCCCTTCTTTCCCGAGGGTTCTAGTTTCTTCCTTTTATCCTTGGGGATATGAAGGTAAATAGGGCACCCAAATATTCTTAAGTGTTCCACATTGGGTTTCTTTCCCGAGAAGGCTTCTTCTGGAGTCATATCCTTCAGTATGTGATGGAAAATTTTATTTTGAAAATATATTGTTGTCATGTCTACTTCTCCCCATAAATATATGGATAAGCCTTGATCATTCATTAGCCTTCATGTTTTCCTAAATGGATCTATTCTTCCTTTCTGCTACACCATTTTGTTGAGGATTATGAGGAATGGTTAGCTCCCTCCTAATCCTTGTTGATTTGCAAAAGGCAACAAATTCCTTGGATGTGTATTCTCCTCCATTATCTATTCTCAAAGTCTTGATTTTCTTACTTGTGAGGTTTTCTATTTTTGCTTTGAATTCTTGAAACTTGTTGAAAACTTCATACTTTGTCTTCAAGAGATATAACCAAGTCTTTCTTGAGTAATTTTCCATGAAGATTACATAATAAAGAGAACCTCTTAGAGATTTGACTGGCATCGGACCACAAACATATAAATGTATTAGATCTAGGATTTCCTTAGATCTATTATTGCTACTCGAGAATGGATTCTTAACATTTTTACCAAGAGTACATCCTATGCAAATTCCTTCATGTGTAGATTGTAGTTCTGGTATTTCTTCAACCATTTTCTCGAGGAAATATAATGATTGATAGTTAATATGAACATACCTTCTATGCCAAAGTTCACTGGTATTGACTTCATCATGTATAAGAGCTTCATAATTACATTCTAGTAGTCTGTATAATATTCCTTCATGACTTCCAATAACTCTAGCATTCTCTATGCTCGAGTCTCTAGACCAATATAATACTTCATCATCTACAAAGGCTATTCTATTTCCTTTGTCTTCTAGGAAAGATATGGATACAAGGTTCTTTTCTAAACCAGGTACATATGAGAAATTACTCAAATGAACATTGTTACCTGATTTCAATTTGATGGAGGCTTGACCAATTCCTTCGAATGGATAGGTGTTCTTGTCTCCAAATTCTACCTTGTAGGATGTCTTCTTTTCATTCAAACTGGAGAGTCTGACCTGGTCTCCTGTCATATGCTTGGAAGCTCCATTGTCAATTATCAACATGTCATCTTCAATAGTTCCTGTAAGATTTGAATAGTGTAGATGATTTGTCTTTTCATTCATTATTTCTGTTGACTGATAGATGGTCAAACTTTGACTTTGATGGGTCAAATGTTGACTTTGACCCAAAATATCAACCTTGACATTTTTTCCTTCTGAGAGTGCCAATAGGTGCACTGGACTAAGGCGCACTAGAATATCCTCTCATTGAGTAAGGTGTTCCATCATAAGGTGTTGGGAAAGAGGTTTTAGGGTTTGCAGTTGCACCTGCTAGTAACCTTAGCGACAATGCTTCAATAATTGCACCTGCTAGAAACCCTAACAACAGTTCTTCAATGAGCTTGATAATCTTATGGATTAGCTTTCTTCCTGTGGTTATATTGACTGAAGGAGGTGTGGGCCCATAACCTGTTAGAAAAGTGGGTGTGCTTGTTTAACCATAAAAAATATAGCAATATTGTCACCCAACCATAGGCACAAAGGCCACCCCCAATCACCTTAACTTTGATAAAGAGAATAATTCCGGTAGCAAATCAATATCCAACCAAGGCTAGCGCACTAGGAAAATATAACCAAATACCAAGAAGAAAGTCCAATCCAGAAACTGAAATACAAGTTGCGGCAGCCGCAGTTGCAACTCCTCTCCAAACTTGTGCACAACTGATCTCATGCAATTTCAAGTGAGTAAGTCACAAATGAACTCTAGCGCCGTGTATTTATACCGCCCTTTCTTATCTGTTTGGGCCGACTTCTCTTCCTGGGGGCTAAAAACTCAATATTAATTATTCTCTTTAGATTACTTGTCTTCTAGGGTTATTATCCAAGGCTTTATGGTTTCTCTTGCTTCCCAAAATATTCTAGTCTCGTCAAAGGTTACAAGTGGAGGTTAATACCTCCCACAGATACCATAATATCAACAAAAAATATTAGGCAAACCTCTATGCAACCCAAGAAAAGTTTGACCTTACCCATATAATCATCTTCTCAATAGGCTTCAAGTTTGTGACTAGCCCTTTTTAAGTCTCAAATGTCTAATCACCTAAGCTACAACAATTTAGTCCCAAAGATAAAAACCATTATTCTACACAATATTAGCCAAATTACAAAATTTAAAGAACTCAAACTAATGTAATGCTTGCAAATAACAATGAAAATGAGGAAAATTTAATGCAAAAGCGATTTGACAAAGTGATCAAAAGCATTATGCATCTAAGCTTGGCATTTTACCAAACATTTCAAGAAAAACAAAAATAACTAAAATACACAACTAAGCTTAACATTTAACGACAAATTTCAAGCTAAAAGATAAAGAAATAACTAAAATATGCTATAGACTGGAATAAAACCAAGAAAAATAGTTTGCTAATACTTTTGTTGCTATTCTATGAAATGTGAAGCTTATCTTAGACTAATCCCAAATCATATACTCTTCTGCTTCCTCATCCTTTGCAAAAATATGGGATCTTGATATCAATCTGTGGCTATATTTCTACACTTTTGTTTATTTTGGCTACGAGGATACTAACAAATTATTTAGGGCTTATGGGAATTTATTTCATACATTTTTCAAGCAAGAAATAATATACAGGCATTCCATGGGGGTATGCCTCATCCCCAAGGCCCCCTTGATTGGAAACCTCAACAACCCTTATGCCCAAGTTTCTACTTTCTATAACTATTGGATGGGTTTTCTACTGTCAAATACTTTACTTAGGTTGATGAGTATATGGTTTCCATGGGGCCATATCACAAGATCAGGAGGTTGTGGAGGAGGAGAATAATGAGATAGTGTGCTAGCTTTTCAAGTTCATTAAAAAAAGGGATAAAAGGTTTTTGGAGAGGTGGTTTCATAAGAAGAGGGAAGAGAGAAGAAGGAAGAAGAGGAGAAGGAAACACAATAAAATCTTTGACATGAGAAATTGGAGAAGGAGAAGCTTATGAGGGAAATGTAGTATTAATGGCAATCAAATCTCTACCATAACACCTTTTCACACCTTTGTTATGAGTCTATTTAAATATTAATGGCAGTCAAATCTCAACTCGTTATCACTCCCTAGGATCCAAATCACAAAAACAACATCATCAACCATAAAACCAATTAAATTTCAAATAACTATAAAAAAAAATTAAATCATAAAAAGTTATCCTAAATAAACTACAATCAAATATTATATTAAACAAATACTATATCATATTATGTATAATGATATTAATCACTTGGAACAATCACTAAATTTCCATATTACATAGCTCTAAAAAAAAAAATAATACTCCAAAATATTCAATATACAACCTATAATTCAAAGAAAAAGAAAAAAAAATACAACTATAATTGTTAAAACCCTCAACATGCAACTTATTTTCCCTTAATCATTAATGAAACACTTGCATGTGATTTTTTCCACTTCTTCATTCTCCATTGGTGCTGACCAATTTACCCATTCAAATCACATGGAAAAATCCTAAATATTTTACCCATTTAAATAAAAAGTCACATGACGTGATAAAATCTTAGATATTTTACCCATTCAAATCCATTCCCATTACTATCACATGGAAAAATCTTAAATATTAATTTAAACCATTCCTATCACCATCATATGAAGACAATTCCCATTTCCATCACCATCATTTGAAAAAGTCTTGAAAAAAATTCCCATCACCATCATATGAAGACAATTCCCATTCCCATCACCATCATTTGAAAAAGTCTTCCCCATCACCATTATATGAAGACAATTCCCATCACCATCATTAATTTAACTTTTATTGAAAAAAAAATACATTATACAAAGAACTTATCTTGTTAGTCCCTCCTTCACCACGGTGCTATAGCATTTGATTTATCGGTTTACTTAGTATTAGTTGATTTTTTATTTTTAATATTTTGTTCAGTAACAAAGTTTAACATAAGAACATATTAACACGATATATTATATTATTTAATATAAATGTAAAATTTTATTTTTCTTCTTTATTATTGGTTGTGAATTTAAAGTTTTATTCTTTGTCTGGTGAGGATTTGGTTGGTAATCTTAACTTCCATTAAATTTATTTAATTAAACCGTCAATAATCTCATTGGTAATCTCAATTTCCATTCAATTCATTTAATAGATATCAACTTCTCTTTAAACACGTATAACATGTTTTAAATTCATTTAATAGATGTCAGTGTTTTTCTAAATATGTACAACATATTTTGGATAACTCTTCTTGTCATTATGATATTCGATGATATTCAATATCTTTATATTGCTTACATATTTAGCGTGATATGAGCTGAGATTTAGTAGCTAGTGAGTATTTCTTAACTCTAAAGAACAATCACTATAACTATTATTCAACTTATACACTCTTATAATTGTTTTTATAATATTATTGGCACTTAAAAAAATATGTGAGAAATTTAAAACACTATTTAAAATCTAATTTAATTATTTTAAACACAAATATGCATTTAAAATATACATTTAATTAACAAGTAAAGAAAAAATGATATTCAAAAGTGAAAATACTCCACAACATGCCAGTTACATCTATAAGAGAACATTTAAGTTTTTAGTTTTTTTTACAAGTAATACATTGTCAACTAAAATATATTTTATTTTTTTTAATAATAAATGATTTAAAATAATATTTAAAAAAAAAATATTATTAATTTAAATATTATATATAAATTTTAGCTAGCATTTATTTAAGTATATGACATTTTGACTTTTTAAATTAATTACATATTGCTCTATCCATCTACAATATTTTTAGTTTTAATGAATAAAAATAATATCCATACTAAAAAATTTAGACTTTTTTTATTTTTAATATATAAAAATAATATCATATCAAAAGATTCCATTGTTTTGTTTTCGCACTAATAAACCTCTTCATCAAAGCAAAGAAAAACAAAAAAATTCCAGCTATATTGTTTGATTGAGTGATTCATTGGAGCTTTGTTGTTAGTAATTGAAATATTTTTCATTTTCAAACTAACTTGGAAGACAAAGAAATTCTAACTATATGCTTTGTTTTGTGTAGCTAAAACATTTTCAAATTTACCTTGGCAAGGAATACACTATTTTATAACACTTGTTTTACTATTTTCCTTTCACTTTGTCTAAATAGTACTATTTGTTTTTATTGTAGCTAAAAATAATTTTAAATATTTTCAATATTGAATTGATTGTGAGTTAAAAGTCTTTTAAAAAAATATATATTTCAATATTGAGAATTAATTGTGAGTAAAAGTATTTTTAAAAGTAATTGTACTTAAATGTATTTTTAAAAATAATTATAAGAAAAAAGTCATTTAAAAAAATATTAATTGATTCACCATAACTATTTTTAACATTTAATAAAATCTTTTATATATATATATATATATATATATATATATATATAATTTTCAACTCATTTTAATTTTAATGGTATACTTGTTAATAAGTTTAATCTTATATCTTTTAAAATTATATAATGTTAAAGTGTGTTTTTAATATTATAAAATGTAATTGAACCATTCAAGTATTCTCTATATCAATTTTCTATTTTTTTTTATGTTCACACATGGTTTAGGGTTCACTAAGATATTGTTATACTCTGTGTATGGTTAACTTGGTTTGTAAATGGCCTTTTTCAACTTCTACTTAGATTCAAATATAATTGACATATTTGTAGTGAGGGACAAATTTATTTCACTACTGCTCATTCATGAGAAGTATATATATGGGAAGACAACTAATTTAAGTGCTTGTTTATAAGACATAACCTTGGAAATAGACACACATGTATTGTTTATAAGACACACACTTATTAAGCGACACAAACTTTAGGATAAGTTTGGCGGGTCCTTTGGGATAGGTTGGCATAGCTTTCAAGTATTAATTTTTATGATGATTTTCATAACTCCCTTGAAAGGATCCATAAAAATTCCTTGTGTAGTTTGATCATGGTGATATGGAGTTTTATGATGATTATTTTACATGCAAATCGTAGCATTAGTTTTTCCATAGGGAGACCTAAACTTATAATGCAAAACAATTTACAAGATTGACTAGATATATTCCCTAAGTTCAGAGTTATGCTCAAACCAAAACCCACTACATTTGTGTTGCTCAACATATTCGAGTTATTCACACACCTAAAAGTATATCCACCTCACTTCACTAATAAGATCAATATGGGAAATATAGTATTCAAGTGACAATCCTTCCAAGGTGTTTATGTTTTTTTGTTGTTGTGGTGTTGTGGTGTCATTGTTATGTTTGTGCCAAAGTTCCAATTATAAGAATAAGTAAATTTGCTAGGTATCTAGAGAGGTAGTGGGGGGGGGAG
>JZKD02S1696559.1:252221-271585 GCA_000966675.3 Picea glauca
GGGGTAGAGGACCCATAATAAGAACTTTCCTTGGCAAGAAGTGTGTGCAAATAATTTTTATTTTTTGCATATTTATTTTTTTGGAAAAAAAGAGGGTCACGACATTACAAATGATTTATGTATGTTTTGGTGAAAAATTTGAAAGAACTGGTTGTATATTTGAGTTCCTCTCAGAAAAATAACCAAGTTAAAAAACAAACATGTGAAACAGAGTCCGGGAAGTCAAGTTATTTGCATTTTAAAATCTGCAATTTTTAGGGTTATTTTTACACAGACGACCGCATGATTTTTTTTTTTTTATTTCTGTAGCATTAGAGGTTGAATTTTTCAAAAAACATTGCAGATCTGAGTTCCTCTCACAATTTCACCCAATTTCAAAAAAACAAACCGTCCAAATCAGAGCTCTGGAAGTGAAGATATCACTAATTTAAAATCAACTATTTTTCACGGTTTTTCATGACATCGACGAGATTGCAAGGTTCATAACTTTTCATAGGGTGCTTAGATTGTTACCAGATCAATGCCATTGAATAAATTATTTTAAGAGATTTATTTTGGTATATTTTATGTCGTGTTTCCAATGACTATTTCCTCTCAAACTGTCAAATAAGTTCTACATATCATTGAAGTATTCAAATTCCAATTGTATGACACATTGTATGGCACATTGCATGACCTTGCATATGGACTCAATGATAATTTTCGTAGTATTCAAGATTCATTGGATAACATGCAGGAGATATTTTTTATGGCGAACATCATGGATGTATATAATCAAGAAATATATGCTTAGTATGATTTTGAGGCCGATTGTGATGATTGGTATATGGGTAGTTGTCATTTCTGGGATGGCAACCACTTCCATATTTTATTTGATGAATCTACTTCACCTTCTATAGAGAACATCAATGTGACACATCATAAGCTAGTTATGATTACCAGTGTCCAGCCTGCGTATTCTACAACAATATTGTTCCTTCTAGATTCAGCTTTGACCCTTTCCCACTATGTGGATGTATATTCTTATTTGGATCCACATGATAGTTGTCGATATTGGGAGCATCATTTTCAGTTGCTTATTGGGTGCCTATATCTTCCGTGTGGAGTTCACATGAGCAATTGGACATCGGACCCTGGTTTACAATGGTTGTTGGACTACTTCAGCATGGTGGCTTCCATTTCATAATGGGACCCTAGTTCTCTAGTCTACTTCAACACTATGGTCCACACTTATCCATGGAAACCTATTTCTCTATTCTACTTCAACACTATGGTACACACTTATCCATGGGACCCTGGTATATGGTTGTACATCAAGCGTTGAGGAAAACACTTTCATAAGGGGGATGAAATGTAGGTAGCTAGAGAGGTAGTGGGGGGGCCTAGAGGACCCATAATGATAATAGCGGAGGCCATTCAATGTAAGGTGGACTAGGTCCACTATATTATTAAATAAGGCCCACTATGATAGTTAGATATAATAAATGGGTATTTATATTTAATAAATGTAAGAGGATTTCTTAGAAGGTTCTACTTCTAGAAGATTCCTCCTCTAGCATGTTCTTAGGTGATGGTATCACTATATAAAGGGATTCAAGAAATATAATGGGATATGAAGAGAAGTATTTTGTTTGGAGATGAAGCTAATTAGGAGGTTTCCCCCTCGAAGAGGCAAGTGAACAGGAGATTATCCCTTCCATAATAAGATCCATTGTATGGTGTTTCCCTACATCAAGGGTTTTTATATAATGAAGTGATGGTTTTCTATATTGTTCTTTGAATCTTTGTGGTGTTTATGTATGAAAGTATTGGGTTCTTAACAAAAGTACTCCAAGTTAACATTGAATCACAAATGCTCGCGAGTCATCACTATAACAAACCACAACCTTCAAGCTTGGAATTCATTGTCGTTAATAGAAAATGAATACTTGTGTTATAAATTGATGTTCAAATTACTTCAAGTAACGTGGTTCAAGATAACAAACCATAGGTTGTAAGTTCCAGTTCACTAAAATTTACTAAAAAGGATTAGTTTTGTTACACTACTGAGCAAACTTCTGCCAAATTTACATTAATTCCACATAGCATTCGTTAAGACAATACACAACAAGTGTTAAGACAAGTCCTCCCACCATACAAACTAGCTCTCAAAAAATGCATTGTCTTTACAGGAAGGGATCCTCATTTAGCAAGAGTTTAGAGATGGAACTCTTATCTCTAAAGTAGCTAAATGTCTTTTCTAATTTTAAAATATTGATGTTTATTTGTATTATGAATTGGATGAAGATATTTCAGAAACTATAAAACTATGAAGAACATAAATTCTCTTGTAAAATTATGAATTTTACAAATAACTACTATAGAAAGACTTTAATAAATACCTCCTATATAATTGATATATATGATTAGTAATTTTGAATTGATAATCTATGATAATGTATATCTCTATAAAATATATTCCCATCATACAACCATTTCCTATCAATTCCTTTTCTTTGTTATTTTAATATACACATTCTATGAATACAAAACATATAACTCTATTAAATTATTTTTCATTTTATCGATGTGTCTTTACACCTTTTAAAACAATTAATAGTAAATATGTGTTGCTAATATAACAAGTGTTGCATGGAAACGTAGTCCTTGCTGGGCTAGGGTTGGGGTGATATTAGTTGAGCAAAATTTGCTTGTCAAGAACTCAGGGGACATGATTAGACATGAATGATGAGAAAGATAACAATGGATAGGAAAACAAAATAACATTGTTGAATTAACATGTAGAGTGTAGGTTTATAGCAGGCTTTGCTTGTCAAGGAATAGTTTTTCCTGACAGATGATCTTTGAAACAGTTCTATTATTGCTCATATTCTTTAAAACTACAATAATCATATCATCGTTGAAAAACATAGTTTTCAACTTAGGAAAAAAACAATTTAACAAATAGGTGAAGGATAAAATTAGTCAAGAATAAGCAAATAATATGTTTGAACATCATCACATTTATATCCTACATCAAAGAGTTAACTGAATAAAAAAAAATGGGAAATCGTTAGGATGCTCATCACACACGCCACCACCAGTGAACATTCAAAAGCAATATTTTTCCATTTAAAATTTTAACCACAGTTCCTTGAATTTTAATAACATTGATAACTTTGGGAATTTAAGTTTAACATATAAGCATAGTAAATGTTGGAATGAAAAGATTAAATGCATACATGCACACACACCAAACGATTAAACAAAAAGGATAAGGGATTAAACATAAAATATTAATAGCCCTGGAAACTTTGGAAATTTAAACTCACCATATAATAACCAGAGTGAACGTGTAAATGCAGGGAATTTAAATAATGCTGGAAAAATGTGGGTTGAAGGATATAATTGCGATGGGTTTGGGTGGTACGGGTGTGCATGCAAATGTAAGGGAAAGGAAAAAGTGGATGATCAAGCAGGGGTATGATAGAAGTTACATGATGAAGATTTATGGCACAACTTTAACAACAAAGAACATAATATAGTTGGGATAACAACAAATAACATAATATACCTGAGATAAGGTGATCCCTTCATGGACTTCTGTCCATATTTCATCCATGCAGAAGGACATGAGTTTTATTTCCCAGAAAGATTGTCACCTAGGATTCTGTCCATATTTAAGCCAAGAAGGACCTCAATTTGATTTCCCCACAAGAACGCTTGTCACTTGCATATGTATGGTTTCCTAAAATCTAACCAAATCAACGAAGGTGATCAAGGATGGATGTACCATAATGCAATATCTCTTCTTCCAATCAATCTTCCTGCAATATCGTACACACTATGTTCATTTAATCTTCCTGCAATATCCTACACACTGTGTTAATTTCGACTGCAATGCATGGAAGGATAGCGAGGAACCAATCGATGGTTCTCTATGATGGTTTCCTTCCTTTTGATGAAACTGTTAATGGAAATGGCATCCCACCTACCTGCATCATCAAAATGTGGTGAGAATAAGTGGAGTAAAAACCCTAAACAGGTACCACGCACAACGAAAAAACCTTGAAGTTGTAAGTGTTATTAAATAAAGATGGATTATTATTATGATAATCACTCTAATGTATCTAATTTTTAATGATGTACAACATGTCCTCCTTTATCAAATCCCAGGGAATCCCCTTCAATGAATTCTTGTCTTTCAAATGCCTGTTCCTGTACAAAAAACTAGTGTTCAAGCCTATTAACATTTATTGTACAAAAGACTAGGGTTTGAGCATGTTCATGTAAATGAATTGGTTGTGTCTAGGCTTATTGGGCATTGCAAAGTCAAGCTACAGATACAACTTCAGAACAGTTTTTCCTCACCAATTGCCAGGCATGTGATATTGGCATTGCCATTTGTGATAAGCATTGACAACATAACACTGACATCTGTTGGTTGTGCCATTTGTAATATTTCACCCATAAAATCATCACTCTACAAAAGTACCAAGTCCAATATGTCATAGGTTAGGTGGTGGGTCCATGTAGTCACCTTAACTTGTGTGTGGGTGTTGACACTTCATGGCATAAACTATAGGTTCATGGAAGGTGGCACAAATGGTAGGTACTTCACAAATAATAACATAACCAAGAAACCGAGTGGTAGTTGAGAGTAGTATTTTAGTAGGATCATGGCCAAATAGTGAAGTGCATAACCAATTTGTTTACCCAAATAAATGCAATTTCTGGTTACTACATATAATCAAATGAAATAGAGATTTACTAGTTACAGGTTCACTTTCTTGCATTTACTGGTTATATTGATTTTGGTTATATTGGTTTTTATCACCGTTGAACTCGATTTTTCTTTCATGCAATTATTGGTTATATTCATTTTGTTATATTTAATCAGATCGGGCAACTGGTTCACTTCAAGTAAAAGCAATGATCCAACTACTAGACACTGGGCATGGACCCCTCAACTCAAGCAACAACCAAAACTTATCAACATTCACCAGTTGCAAGAAAAATGATTGGGATGGGAGCGAAACCATCACAAGACCAATAAAGATTCGTTAAATCCCATTAGATCAGAACACTTACTCTTTCCTTTTATAGGGCATTGAACCAGTTTTGAACCATCCACTCGTGATTGTCTATCGATACAATAACTTCTTTATTTTTGGTAGTTGTATTTTCAATTTTTTAAGATAAACATGCACCGCAAAAATTTGTTACCCTTTTATGGGCAGAGGATTGAATCAATTTTGAACCATCCTATCGTGAATGCCACACTTGTGGTTTTTATTTAATATCGATATAACATTTTTTCTATTTTTGGTAGTTTTATTTTCAATTTTTGAACTTAAACATGCACTGTGCAATAAATTAAGTAATGTTGATATATGTACTCTTTGATTTGAAGGCACCTTACATTGTATAATTTTTTTTATTTTCATAGGGTGTGTTTAGTGAAAGATTTGTCCATATATAATAGTGCACCTTCTAATAATTCACATTGTAATGGTAATGACAACCTTTTTCGTTGGATAGTGATGGCTTCCCACGTTGCTACTGGCACGTCCCTTCGCTTGCCATGAATTATTGTTTATGCCCAAAGAAATACTTCACAAGTTTTTCAAACAAACATGCCTTGCCTTACTGGTTGTTGTAACATCCCACTCTTGCGTGCACCAAGCAAACTTATTCTTTGAGGACACTTGCTTGCAAGTGATCTGGATTATTATACTATTGGGCATTTGATTATGATTATGAGACATTATGGATATGATGACATGTATTTTGTTGTATTGACATAGAAAGGTGTTATTGACTTGGTTCTCCTGAGTGTGTAGGATTTTGGACCTCGAGGATGCAGACAATTGGGGTTTGATTGTTGTATATATGACCTATGTACATCTGATTAGATGTTATGATCATGGATTTTATTTCTGACATGATTCGTTGATGATGTAGGATGAAGATAGCTTGCCGACCAGACTCACATGTGGAGTAAAGGGGTCACACACGACTACCAGAGACGTTGAGGGAGAGGTGTGGACAACAACCCTGCCATAGCCTACTAGGACTCCCGTCGTGGTTCGAAATGTAGGTTAACGATTACTTAGTTCGAGAAGACCCATGATGCCATGAGGGAAGACTGTAGCAGTCGCTCATGATGATTCTAAGGGGCGCACAATAAGGTAGGGGCCTTATTCCTTAGAGGTCCTTAGTCTCCCACAATATCACCTGACGGAGTATTGACTCCAGGGGCTTTTGATGTCTACCAAGTCAGTTAAGAGGCGAGTGGCACCCTTGGAGCATGCAGTGCGTCCTGAAGGGCACGTTGCGCAAGGGAAGCAAAATGAGGCAAGTGGCACACTTGGAGCACCTAGTGCATCCTAAAGGGAAAGTCGCGTTGTTAACTAATAAGTGAATAAAACTAGATGGCATTATAATGGATAATGTGATAAGAAATATTTAAAAACAATTTCCCTAATAAAATGTCGCCTAGCCTTGGAAATTAAAATCTAGGTCTAAAGAAATACTTGTGGTAAGAAAATAAAAACAATAGTAAACATCTTTAAACATGTGATAAAAGGGGGTAAGAAACTTGATTAAATTATTAAAATCAAATTACTTTGGGGGATTAAATTTTTAAAAAGAGGAATTAATTGTTTTGTTACATATGCTAATTAAAAGGAAAAAAGGGGAAAAGGGTAATTTCCTACACTTGATAATTTGAGTTTTAGATAAAAAGGGAAAGAGGGAAATTTAAAATAATTAGGAAACTAAGGGAAAAAGGGGGAAACATAAAGGCAAAGGGAAACATAAGGAAAAAGAAGAATGACTAACTTAGTAAGGTATCTTGCCTTTAAGAACTTTTTAAATTGAATTCAACTAGTAAATTAGTGAGGGGGTAAGTCATTAAATTGTGTGAGGGAATATGGGGACACCTAGGAGGGATTCTAGGAATGCTTTTAGGTGGGTAAGGGAAATTGGAGTAATTAAATAATTAATGAAATTAATTTATGGTGCAATGAGGGGGATGGGTGACACATGTACGGGGAGGATTTTTCTGAATTTAATTATTGGAAATTAAATTAAAAGGGAATTTGGGAAATAAATCTCTTAGAAAATATTTTGAAAGGATAGAGGAGGAGGAGTATGGAGCTGGTCTGTTATGCGTAACGTTACGCTGCAGAATTTTTGACTTGATTGACTTATCTTTTGGGAGTTGGGATACCCATCTCGGTGAGGAGTGGTAGCTCGACCTTGCGAGGTGAGCTGGGAGCTAATTTTTCTTTGGTTCAGTGTGTATGGCCCCTTTGCAGCTTGGGGGGATAAGGGGGAAGAAGAGTACCCCTAGCATTGGCTGGGAGGTACCGATGAAGTCTCATCGGTCGGCAAGCAAGAGGTACACAAGAGATCATGGAACAAGGACTTAGAGTTGTCACCTTGGGCTATGGTACACATGATTTATTTTGCATGGTAGATTACTATTGATCTTATGCTTTCAATTCTGTAATTTTAATTGTGTAAAGAAAGTGTTTGACTTAGCATTTTAATAGAGAACTTAAATTCACCATAGAGTTAAGCCCACTACTTGATTTGAATCCCTTGGCAATTGATCCTAGAATGGTGTGTCTGTCCTATTGGTTTTATTGATTGGTTGTGAAGAGTTGCACTTTTTACTTCGTCCTCATCCCCAGATCATCAGTGCATGCCTAAGAAGTCGGCCATGATCTGGATTGATGGTCGTCACTTCGGTGTTAATAGACCTATAGATCCTAATTCTGTGCTTTTCTGTGCATGGATGATGAGCGAAGGATGCTTACCCAGCTGTCTACCCTTATTGATTGTTCCTAGTTGATGGTTTTCCTTGTGCCTTTGCGATTGAGTACTTCTATGATTGTTTATCTTTTCTTTCCATGATCTTCTTAATATCCTCTACATTTTATACCTTTCCTGAAAAATTTAAGTCTACGTTTCTAATGCATTTCTTGGCGAAATATATCTTTGCGTTTTCAATACTTTTCCGGGCAATTTAAGTTTGCAATATATATTACATTTCCTGGCGAATTTCCCTATGCATTTGATATGTTTTAAAGGTGAACTTACCTTGCGTTTAACACATCTAGCCAGAGATATACCCTCTGCTTTATTGATATATATTTGATGGCAATTTCCCCTGTGGTTTTCATACTCTGGCTTGCATTTTCTTTTCCTCTGCAATATTGATTAGCATTGGATAACGACCTGATGTTATGATGCAATTTTATTTTGACTTTTTTGGGCGTTTTTACTTTGAAATATCTTATTTTACTATGATCTCTCTTAGTGTTGATACATTGCGATGTTATGTTACCCAACGAATTGAACATTGCAACGATTAATTTCGTGTAAGGTTTGGTAGCGATTAATATGGTAGCAATTAATATGTTTTAATTATTGCAGTAATATAATATGTTAGACAACAAGAAATGTTAGACATTCGCCATGCTTTGGACAACAATATATAGTTCCAGTTTTATTTTTAACAGACAACTTGCACCTTTAATAGACAACAAAATTCATAGCTATTGACAACAAATTTAAGTGACTATGAATTTCTACCTTAAATGGCATGAACGAAGGTATATTTGCCATTGCTCGTGATTTCATGGATTCACATTTATGTATGGATAGAGAACTGACATATTGGCAACGAATCGATTTAGGTAATAGCAACTGGAATGGCATTTTATAGACAACGATTATTATGTTGCAACAGACTGCGTTTTCTTCTCATATAGCCCTTCAATTCATTTGACTGCGAAATTACATGCTTTAACCACAATTTTAATTATACTTGTGATTGCAAACTCATTATATGCTTGCGTTCATTTTTATATGCCTGTGATTTTGTTGGGAATAATGGATAGGGTTGGTAAGTCGGCGTTTAACATTGGTAGCATTCTACTACTGCATTCTGCCAATGCCATTTGAATGGGCCTTTGATTCCTTTACTACTGTGTTTTAAGTTTAGATCCAACAACAATTATTATCGATGGCTACTTGGTTGCTGACAATGATTGTGATTATTTAATTAGTGTTAATACCTTGTTAAATGGTGAATAGTACAGGTTAATTCCATGAAAGTTAGCTGGTATAATATGTTCACTCCCAAAATAAGTATTGTGGAAAAAAGAATCTGTTAATGTCAACTTGAATTATGTTAATTTAAATATTAATGTTCATATATATATATATACAAAATCTTAATCGCAATGTGCAATGTTGTGCCTTTAAAAGCATTTCTGAATAATGTGTTCAAATTATAAAAATGATGTAAATTGACATTGTAATTCTGTTGGAAATTTTTATAATAGTTCCATTATATTATTGTGGTCGCGGAATTTCTGTGTATGACCGTGTTTTGGAATGATGTTGTGTTTGAATGTGAAGGACCTTTACTCCTTTAATATGTCATTAAGAATATTTTTTTAGAAATTTAAAATGTTGCTAGTGCGCCTCTTGAGAAGATATTTAGGTGCCACATCACTGGCGGAAAGTTGGTTGCGCCAACTAGCTAGAAGGTATGTCATTTTGGTAAATGCATATTTTATTATAAGCAGTTTACTACATATCATAATGTATGGACTTCTAGTTACCAATAATGGATTATCACATGCTAGGTGCTCGATTTTGGAGACCAATTCCATAAGCATCAGATGCTTGCAACTATTGGAATTAGTGAGTAGAAGGATACTATTAATCCATCCACTTTAGGGTTTGTTGGCGAAGTCGTTAAGATCTTGCACAATTTAATTTGAGTGATGTCATCTCGTGTCATGTCGACATGTTGTTGGGATGTGTGGGTGCTGTAATTTAGCGTGTAGGCGTTGTCGTGTTTGTGTTAGGAGGGGAGTCATTTCTCTCTTTCTTGATTTCTACATGTTCGCCCAGTTTCTCGATGTGCTAATGCATTGAGTCATTGTTGCCTATTGCCTGTTCGGCAGGTATGGTGCTCGCCATCCAGTTTTGTTGTTTAACTGCAATCGTTGTGGTCATCTTGTTTAAAAAAAAAATTGTGTGTTTAGCTTCACTTGTAGTCATAACGATTGGGGTCCTTACATATGGTATCAGAGTGGGTTCAACCCTATGACTGTGGATCGCCATGCTTTCCACAGCAGTAAACCCTTGAGTTTTAACCTAGTGCTAACTAAAAAAATTAGCATGTCCATGTGGTGATCTCGATTAGGGCATGCCACATAGGTTCACAACTTGGTGTCGTGGAAGGAGGTGTGATGCCTCTTGAGGAGCCTGACCCCTCGAAGTATGACCCCCCAAGGGGAAGAACCAATCCTTGGGCTGGATTCGATGGTTGAAGTGATGATGATGGTCTAACAAGGCCCTTCCAGGGATTGTCAAAAGGCCTTGATTCACCATCTGTTTTGAGTGAGGCCAGGGTGCCTGTACCCTTGAGGGTCTACAACGTGCCTGAGCCAGCACTGTTAGCTTCCACCGAGAAGTTGAGAGAGATGCATTCTCGAGTCCTCAAGTTTCGTGGATAGCTACACCATCGAGTCATGGATGTAGATCAAGGTGATGTGCTTCACGCTTCGCGATTACGACCCCCATCATGAAGCTCTGCATGGTGGTTTTTCAATTGAAGGGGGAGCGCTCTTCTATGGTGGAAGATGTTTCTGCCACTTCTGAACATGGTCGTCAACAACGTGTCATGGGAATTGTTCAAGGAATGGTTCCGAGAGAGGTACCTTTTAGAGGAATTCATTGAGTGTCAGCTCAATGAGTTCATTCCCTTGTGACAGGGCGACCGCACAGTGCTCGCATACGAGGCCCGTTTTGTGGAATTGCTTTGGTATGATCTGCACCTTAATACCGAGAAACTTAAGGTCAACAGGTTCTTGTTTGGCCTTAATGTCAACATACATGAAAAGGTTAGGATTCTAATTCCTCCGACCTTGCATGATGTCATTAAAAAGGCCCTCATAACGGAGGAGGAGCTTATTAATGGGTGTCAGAGCAAGACTCCAGTGATGCCGACAGGGCAGGTGTCATCCGGTGTGCTGCAACATCAGACACCAGCTAGACATATGCCAACATATCATGGCTTCTAGAGGGGATCCACTTTCAATACACCTCGGCGACCAACGCCTCAACAACAGACTCCTTACCGAGGACCACAACATCAATAGCAACATCGACCACAACAGAAGCAGTTTAGGCCTGATCAATAAAACAAACCAAGATTCTAGGTCGGTGGGCCATCAGCTTCTACTTTGGGTACCAAGAGTACTGAATCGAAGAAGGGGTGTTGGAAATGTGGGGAGCCACACTACCAACGTGATTTCTTAGTGGAGAGGACTAGAGCATCTGGATTAGCCAGATCCACTACCATGGGATATTGGGGCAAGTTCGATCGGATTCATTCTGTAGTGAATAAACGCCAGGAAGAGCACCCATCGACTATGTTCAAGATGTCAAGTATCATCACCGACCAGACCCTTATTATTTTGATATAATTTAGTGCTATCGAGAGTTTCATTTCCGGTACAATGCTAAAATAAATTAAGGTAAAGGCAGTCGAACATGATGAATTTAGCTTGGTAGAAATGGCCTCGAGAGCTAAATAGAAGGTTGATGGGAAGGATATGGGTGGTACCCTTAACTTGGGATAGTTTTTCACCAGGGCCAACCTGTACATCATGAACTTAGGATCTTATGACATCGTTATTGGTATGGACTTGTTGGAATCACATGAGGCGATACTCAACTATAAGATGAAACGATTGAGCTTGGTCGATGATGAGGGGCAGAGACACGTGATTGTAGGTCGGAACCAGGGAGTTTCCCTAAGGATTATCTCTTCCTTGCAGTTATGGAAGAGCATGTGCAAGGGATGTAATATTTATGTGATCCTTGAGTTAAATGAGAAGGGAGTAGCGAAAGGTCTAGAATACATTCCTTTGGTGAGAGAGTTTGCAGAAATCTTCCCAGAGGAGTTACTTGGGATGCCGCAAGAGAGGGAATTGGAGTTTACCATAGACCTAAAATCGGGGACTGAACCAATAGTGAGAACTCCTTATTGTATTTCAACCCTGGAGTTACAGGAGTTGAGAATTCAACTGAAGGAGTTTCTGGACCCATGAATTATATGTCCAAGTGTGTCACTGTGGGGTGCACCTATTATCTCCATATGGAAGAAGGATGGATCATGGAGGCTCTGCATTGACTATTGTCAATTAAACAAGGCATCAATCAGGAATCAATATCCGTTGCCAATGATTGATGATTTGTTTAATCAGATGAAGGGTGTGATGATGTTTTCCAAGATCGATTTGCGATTACGGGATCACCAGCTTCGGATCAAGAAGGATGATGCCCCTAAAGCTACCTTTAAGATGAGGTTTGGTCATTACGAGCTTAATGTTTTACCGTTTGGATTGACAAGCACCCTAGGGGTATTATGAGTTTGATGAACAGGGTGTTCCGTGAGTACTTGGACAAGTTCGTCCAAGTATTCATTGATGATATTTGATTTACTCTTAGATGATGAAGGAGCATGACGAGCACCTGTGCTTGGTACTACAATGTCTGTGAGAGCATAAATTGTATGGGAAGTTGTCCAAATGCTCATTTTATCAGTCGAAGATTCACTACTTAGGGCATGTCATCTCCTACGAAGGTATCATCGTGGATCCAACAAAGTTCGAGGCTATTATGGAATGGCTTACGTTGACGAATGTCCCGGAAGTGCGTAGCTTCATGGGTTTAGTAGGATACTATTGACGGTTTGTCGAGGGATTTTCAAAGATAGCAAATCCGATCATGGAATTGTAGAAGAAGAACAAGAAGTTTGTTTGGACTAACAAATGCATGGAAGCATTTCGGAGGCTCAAGGAGCGGTTGACAACAACATTGATATTAAAGGATCCTGACATGGATGTGGAATTCTTGGTATGCACTGATGCATCCAAGGAAGGCTTAGGAGAAGTCTTTATGCAATATGGTCGAGTGATCACTTAGATCTCAAGGAAATTGAGAAGGCATGAGGAGAACTATGTGACGCACTATTTGGAGTTGTTAGCCATTGTATATTCCTTGAAGGTTAGGAGACACTACCTGGTTAGACGAAAATTTGAACTAAAGATAGACCAATGTGGACTACATCACATCTTTACACAAAGCGACCTGAACACGCGACAACGACAATGGTCAAAATTGCTTAGCGAGTACGACTTCAAGATTACTTACATAAAAGGAACCGTGAACCGAGTGGAAAATGCATTGAGTCAGAGACCACACATCTTTTCGGTGTTGCATTTTCAGATGAATCTACGTGAAAAGATTCTGACTTTACAGTGCAACGATGACTGGTACAAAGAGGTTGAGGATTTTCTCAGACAAAACACAATGATGGTACCAATATCTGAAGGAATTACGTTGACGAAGATGGATTATATTGGTTTAAGAATCAGGTTTACGTACCATCGAACGACGAGTTGAGGAGTTTGATCCTAAACGAGGCTCACAGAGTAGTGTACATGGCTCACCCAGGAGTCACGAAGATGAGGGCAGACTTTAGACCCTTATTCATCTCGAAGGGATGAAGGAAGACATAGTCAACTATGTGTCTAGATGTCTAGAATATCAACAAGTGAAGGCTGAACATAAACATCCAGCAGGATTACTACAACCACACGTTATTTCAAAATCGAAATGGAAGGGCATTTCAATGGATTTCATTGTTGGATTATCACTACCGGCAAGGAGACACGACTCGATTTTTGTGATTTTCAACACTCTGACGAAGAGTGCTCATTTTATTCATGTGCGTACGACGTATCAAACACCTGACATAGCTAGAGTTTTCATCAGTGAAATTGTGAGGCTACATGGTGTGCTAGAGAGGATTATACCCGATCAAGTATCGGTGTTTACCGGACAATTTTGGACTAGTTTCAAGATGCATTGGGAAGCCAAATTAATTTTAGTACTGCATATCACCCGGAGACAGACGGGCAGACCAAACGAACAAACCAAATCATAGAGGACTTGTTGTGTATTACGTGATGGATCAATAGAAGCATTGAAAATAATTCTTTCCAGTGGTATAATTCGCATATGACAACAGTTACGAAAGCACAATTAATATGGCGCTTTCGAGTTTCCTTACGGACGACTGTGTTAGATGCCTTGGAGTTGGGAGCGGCTTTAGGATAAGGTCCTCATGGGAAGAGAAGAGATCCAAGAAATGGAAGAATAAATGCAAACAAAAGAAAAAATATCAAGGAAGCACATGATCGGCAGAAGAGTTATGCCGATGCACATCATGTCGACTGTAGTTATAAAGTTGGTGATTGAGTCTTCTTGCGGTAGAAACCACATAAGAGTTTGATCTAGTTGGAAAGGGTGATAAACTCTTTCCTAGGTTCGTGGGATCCTGCGAGATTGTGGAAAAGAGAGGGTCATGGCCTATTAACTAGCCTTGCCAGATCCTTGAGGCATATGCACGATGTCTTTCTTGTCTCTATTTGAGACATTATTTAAGTGATCTTTCTCATGTTTTGACTTGAGTACCTTGTAGGTATTGGATGAGAGTGCACTCACGGATGATCCGATCTGCATTCTGGATCATTGCATTCGACAACTACGACGTCGAACAGTAGATCAGGTCAAGGTCCAGTGGGACAACTACAATCTACACTCGACGACCTGGGAGGATGCATATGATATGCACTAGCAGTTTCCATTTTTGCTTGATAGATAGACTTATGAAACTATGATACACATTACTTCAGAACTTATATACTGTGAAACTTCGGGATGAAGTTTAGACCAAGAGGGGGTGTATGCAACACCCCACTCTTGCATGCATTGAGCGAAGTTATTCTTTGAGGACGCTTGCTTGCAAGTGATCCAGATTATTATACTATTGGGCATTTGATTATGATTATGAGACATTATGGATATGATGACATGTATTTTGTTGTATTGACATAGATAGGTGCTATTGACTCGGTTCTCCTGAGTGTGTAGAATTTTATACCTCGAGGATGTAGAGGCATTGATGAAACCCTTGGACTTTGGATCGAGTCAGGGAGTGGACAATTGGGGTTTGATTATTTTATATATGACCTATGTACATATGATTAGATGTTATGATTATGAATTTTATTTCTGACTTGATTTGTTGATGATGCAGGCTGATAATAGCTTTTCGACTAGACTTACATGTGAAGTAGAGGGGTCATGCACAAGTACCAGAGACGTTGAGGGAGAGGTGTGGACAACAACCCTTCCATATCCTACTAGAAATCCCTCCGTGGCTCGAATTGTAGGTCAATGATTACCTAGTTTGAGAAGACCCACGATGCCCTGAGGGAAGATTGCGGCAGTCAATCATGATGATTATAATGGGTGCACAATAAGGCAACGGCGTTATTCCTTAAAGTCCTTTAGTCTCCCATAAGATCGCCTGACGGAGTATTGATTCCATGGGTTTTTGATGTCTACTAAGTCAGTCAAGAGGTGAGTGGCACCCTTGGAGCATCTAGTGCATCTTGAAGGGCACATCACGCAAGGGAAACATAATGAGGCGAGTGGCACCCTTGGAGCACATAGTGCGTCCTGAAGGGCATGTCACGCAAGGGAAACAAAATAAGGCGAGTGGCACCCTTGGAGAACCTAGTGCATCCTGAAGGACATGTCACATTGTTAACTAATAAGTGAGTAAACCTAGATGGCCTTAGAATGAATAATGTGATAAGAAAGATTTAAAAACAATTTCTCTAATAAAATGTCACCTAGCCTTGCAAATTAAAATCTAGGTCTAAAGCAATACTCATGGTAAAAAAAATAAAATAATAATAAACATCATTAAACATGTGACAAAAAGGGGGTAAGAAACTCGATTGAATTATTAAAATCAAATTACTTTGGGGGATTAAATTTTTAAAAAGGGGAATTAATTGTTTTGTTACATATGTTAATTACAAATTTATTAATTAAAAAGAAAAAGGGGAAAAGGGTAATTTCCTACACTTGCTAATTTGAGTTTTAGATAAAAAGGGAAAGAGAGAAATTTAAAAGAATTAGGAAACTAAGGGAAAAAGGGGGAAACATAAATAGAAAGGGAAGCATAAGGAAAAAACAGAATGACTAACTTAGTAAGGTATCTTTCCTTTAAGAACTTTCTAAATTGAACTCAACTAGTAAATTAATAAGGGGGCAAGTCATTAAATTGTGTGAGGGAATATGGGGACACCTAGGAGCGATTCTAGGAATTATTTTAGGTGGGTGAGGGAAACAGGATTAATGAAATTAATTTCTGGTGCAATGAGGGGCATGGGTGACACATGTACAGGGAGGATTTTTTTGAATTAAATTAAAAGGGAATTTGGGAAATAAATCTCTTAGAAAATATTTTTAAAGGATGGAGGACGAGGATTATGGATCTGGTCTATTATGCATAACATTATGCTACAAAATTATTGACTTGATTGACTTATCTTGTGGGAGTTGGGATACCCAGCTCAGTGAGGAGTGGTAGCTCGACCTTGTGAGGCGAGTTGGGAGCTAGTTGTTCTCTGGTTCAGTGTGCATGGCCCCTTTGCGGCTCAAAGGGATAAGGGGGAAGAAGAGTAACCCTAGCATTGGCTGGGAGGGACTGGTGAAGTCTCATCGGTTGGCAAGTAGGAGTTGCATGGAGCACGCGGGACAATGACTCATAGTTGTCACCTTGGGCTATGGTACACATGATTTATTTTTCTTGGTAGATTACTATTGATCTTATGATTTCATTTCTGTACTTTTAACTATGTAAAGAAGGTGTTTGACTTAGCATTTTAATCGAGAACTTATATTTACCATAGCCTTAAGCCCACTACTTTATTTGACTCCCTTGGAAATTGATCCCAAAATGTTGTGTCTGTTCTATTGGTTTTATTTATTGGTTGTGAAGAGTTGTTCTTTTTACTTCATCCTCATCCATAGATCATCAGTCCACGCCTAAGCAATCGGCCAAGATCTAGATTGACGGTCGTCACTTCGGTGTTAATAGACCTATACATCCTAATTCCCTGCTTTTATGTGCATGGATGATGAGCGAAGGATGTTTACCTAGTTGTCTACCCCTGTCGATTGTTCCTGGTTGATGGTTTGCCTTGCGCCTTTGTGATTGAATACCTCTATGATTGTTTATCTTTTCTTTCCACGATCCGCTTAATATCCTTTGCGTTTTATACCTTTCCTGGCAAATTAAGTCTTCTTTTCTAATGCATTTCTTGGTGAAGTATATCTCTATGTTTTCAATACTTTTACGGGAAACTTAAGTCTGCAATATATATTACTTTTGTTGGCGAATTTCCCTATGCATTTGATATGTTTTAAAGGAGAACTTACCTTGCGGTTAACACATCTATCCTGAGATCTACCCTCTTCGTTATTGATATATATTTCATGGCGGTTTGCCCTGCGGTTTTCATACTCTGGCTTGCATTTTTGTTTCCTCTGTAATATTGATTAGCATTGGATAGTGACCTGATTTTATGGTGCGATTTTATTTTGACTTTTCTAGGCGTTGTTACTTTGAAATATCTTATTTTACTATGATCTCTCTTGGAGTTGATACACTGCGATGTTATGTTACCCAATGAGTTGAACATTGCAGCGATTAATTTCGTGTAAGGTTTGGTAGCGATTAATATGGTAGCAATTAATATGTTTTAATTATTGCAGCAATATAATATGTTAGACAACAAGAAATGTTAGACATTAGCCATGCTTTGGAAAACAATACATATTTCCAGTTTTATTTTCAACAGAAAACTTGCACCTTTAATAGACAACGAAATTCATAGTTATTGACAACAAATTTAAGTGACTGCGAATTTCTACCTTAAATGGCATGAATGGTGGTATATTTACCACTGCTCGTGATTTCATGGATTCACATTTTTGTACAGATAGTGAACTGACATACCGACAATGAATCGATTTAGGTAATAGCAACTAGAATGACATTTTATAGACAACGATTATTATGTTGCAACAGACTGCGTTTTCTTCTCATATAGCCCTTCAATTCATTTGACTACGAAATTACTTGCTTTAACCGCGATTTTAATTATACTTATGATTGCTAACTCATTATATGCTTGCGTTCATTTTTATATTCCTGCGATTTTGTTGGGAATAATGGATATTGTTGGCAAGTCGGCGTTTAACATTGGCAGCGTTCTACTACTGCGTTCTACTAATGCCATTTGAATGGGCCTTTGATTCCTTTACTACTGCGTTTTAATTTTAGATCCAACAAAAGTTATTATTGATGGCTACTTGGTTGCTGACAACGATTGTAATTATTTAATTAGTGTTAATACCTTGTTAAATGGTGAATAGTACAAGTTAATTCCATGAAGTTAGCTGGTATAATATGTTCACTCCCAAAATAAGTATTTTGTAAAAAAGAATCTATTCATGTCAATTTAAATTTTGTTAATTTAAATATTAATGTTCATATAGATATACAAAATCTTAATCGCAATGTGGAATGTTGTGCCTTTAAAGGCATTTCTGAATAATGTGTTCAAATTATAAAAATGATGTAAATTGACATTGTAATTATGTTGGAAATTTTTATAATAGTTCCATTATATTATTGTGGTTGCGGAATTTCCGTCTATGAACATGTTTTGGAATGTTGTTGTGTTTGAATGTGAAGGAGCTTTACTCCTTTCTTATATCATTAAGATTTTTTTTTAGAAATTTAAAATGTTTTTTTTTTTTTAACAGGGACGAATATGTTGCATTAAACGACATTCTGGCATGTCAGAATCAGAAAGTTACAAATTTGAAGAAGGTTGGTGACCTCTAACAGTGTTGCCAACCTTCTTATGAATGTCTTGGGAAACAAATCCCATCTACTTCTTGAGCTAATTCTAAAAAATGACAAGTATTGCATACATGTATAGATTCTCACAAACTGTGAGCACAAAAGAAGACAGAAGCAATACATTAACCGGAGGGGGGTGGAATTTTCCTCTTAATGAAGGGGTCCAGCTTTTTCTGAGAGCCTGAAGAAATGTTGGAGGCCGCCTCCTTTTCTCTGCGCACTTTGTTGGACTTTCGTCCTCGGGTAAGGGGAGGAGACGGGACTGAAATGTCTTCAGATTCAGAAGTTTCCACCGAATCGCTAGATGGGAATGAACCAGTCAGACCTACCGAGGCAGAGGGGTCCGGAACTGAAGCCCGAAGTTCTCGCGCTGCTACCGGGCCTGGGGGGGTAGAGACTGGAAGGATTTCGTTTGTCGGTGGGTCTTCCTTCTCTTCTGTTGCTTCGAGATCTGGGGCTTCATCATCCTTCAACGCATCGAAGCTGTTTTTATTTT
>JZKD02S1696559.1:272109-306526 GCA_000966675.3 Picea glauca
TTCTGCCAGAAAGAGAGCAATGTTGCAAGGGTCCTCTGGAGAAAGCTCCAGAGAAGGGATCTCCTCCATCTTCTTAACAAACTTAGACGGAGGAGAAAGCTTTGATTTAGCTCCTACCGAGCGGACTAACTCTTTAAAGGCTTCCAATGGATCTTCTTCAATCTCGGTGGTCGGATTTGAAGCCATCTTGGCAGGACGGCGACCACCTGGGCTACCACTGTTCTGGAATGCGTGTGTGCAGGAGGGGCGCGCTGGAACCGACGAATCGTGCCCTGTATGACGAGAGAGATATGGGAACGGCAGCTACTATCGGCTCAGCGTACCTGCAACAAAGATTCAGATTGATGGTGGCTAGGGTTTGGGCCCTATCCGCTTCGGCGTTTCTTTTCGTTCCATCCGCGAGCGTCAAGCAGATAGAAATTTAAAATGTTTCTAGTGCACCTCTTGAGAAGATATTTATGTGCCACGTCACTAGCGGAAAGTTGGTTACGCTAACTGGCTGGAAGGTATGTCATTTTGGTAAATGCATATTTTATTATAAGCAGTTTACTACATTTCCTAATGTATGGACTTCTAGTTACCAATAATGAATTATCACTTGTTAGGCACTCAATTTTGGAGACTGATTCCATAAGCATCAGATGATTGCAACTATTGGAATTAGTGAGTAGAAGGATAGTATTAATCCATACACTTTAGGGTTTGTTGGTGAAGTCATTAAGAGCTTGCACAATTTAATTTGAGTGATGACATCTTGCGTCATGTTGACATGTTGTTGGGATGTGTGGGTGTTGTACTTTAGCGTGTAGGCATTGTCGTGTTTGTGTCAGGTGGGGAGTCATTTCTATCTATCTTGATTTCTGCATGTTCTCCCAGTTGCTCGATGTGCTAATGCATTGAGTCGTTGTTGCCTGTTTCCTATTCGGCAGGCATGGTGCTCGTCGTCCAGTTTTGTTGTTTAATTGCAATCATTGTGGTCATCCTGTTTAAAAAAAAATTGTGCGTTTAGCTTTGCTTGTAGTCGTAACAATTGGGGTCCTTACATATGGTATCAGAGCAGGTTCAACCCTGGGACTTTGGATCACCATGATCTCCATAGCAGTAAACCCTTGAGTTTTAGCCTAGTGCTAACTAAAAAATTTAGCATGTCCATGTAATGATCTCGATTAGAGGACGCCATAGAGGTTTGCAGCATGGTGTCGTGGAAGGAGGTGTGATGCCTCTTGAGGAGCCCATCCCCTCGAAGTATGACCCCCCAAGGGAAAGAACCAGTCCTTGGGCTGGATTAGATGGTTGAAGGGATGATGATGGTCTAACAAGGCCCTTCCAGGGATTGTCAAAAGGCCTTGATTCACCATTTGTTTTGAGTGAGGCTAGGGCGCATGTACCCTTGAGGGTCCACAACGCGCCCGAGCTAGTACTGTTAGCTTCCATCGAGAACTCAAGAGAGATGCGTTCTAGAGTCCTCAAGTTCCATGGATGGCTGCATTGTTGAGGCATGGATGTAGATCAAGGCGATGTGCTTCACGCTTCACGATTACAACCTCCAACATGAAGGTCCACATGGTGGTTTTTCAACTGAAGGGGGAGCACTCTTCTATGGTGGAAGAAGCTACTACCACTTCTGAACATGGTCGTCGATGACGTGTCATGGGAATTGTTCAAGGAATGATTCTGAGAGAGGTACCTTTCAGAGGAATTCATTGAGAATCAGCTCAACGATTTCATCACCTTGTGACAGGGCGGTTTCACGGTGCCCGAGTACGAGGCTCATTTTGTGGAATTGCTTCAGTATGCTCTGCACCTTAATACTGAGAAAATTAAGGTCAACAGGTTCTTGTTTATCCTTAATGTCAGCATATGTGCAAAGATTAGGATTCAGATTCCTTAAACCTTGCATGATGTTGTTCATAAGCCCCTCATAACAGAGGAGGAGCTTATTAGGGGGGGTCAGAGTAGGACTCCAGCGAGGCCAACAGGGCAGTTTTCATCCGGTGCACTGCAGGATTAGACACCAGACAAACATACGCCAACATATCATGGCTTATAGAGGGGATCCACTTTCAATACACCTTGGTGATGAACGACTCAACAACAAAATCCTTACTGGGGACCATAGCATCAACAACAACATCAACTGCAACAACAACAGTTTATGCCTGTTCAATAGAACAGACCAAGATTCCAGGCCGATGGGCCGTCAGCTTCTACTTTGGGTACCAGGAGTACTAAACCGAATAAGGGGTGTTGGACATGTGGGGAGCCACACTACCAGTGTGACTACTCAGTGGAGAGGACTAGAGAATATGGATTAGTCGGACCCATTATCATGGGATATTGGGGTAAGTCCCATTGGATTCATTCTGCGGTGAATAAATGCCAGAAAGAGCACTCGTTGACTATGTTCGAGATGTCAAGTATCATCACTGACTATACCCTTATTATTTTGATAAAAATCAGTGCTATCGAGAGTTTCATTTCCGGTACAATGCTAAAATGAATTAAGGTAAAGGCAGTCGAACATGATGAATTTATCCTAGTAGAAATGGCCTCGAGAGCCAAACAAAAGGTTGATGGGAAGGATATGGGTGGTAACCTTAACCTAGGAGAGTTTTTCACTAGGGCCAAGTTGTACGTCATGATCTTAGGATCTTATGACGTCGTTATCGATATGGACTTGTTGGAATCACATGAGGCGATACTCAATTGTAAGATGAAACAATTGAGCTTGGTTGATGATGAGGGACAAAGAAACATGATTGTAGGTCAGAACCAGGGATTTTCCCTAAGTTTTATCCCTTCCTTGAAGTTATGGAACAGCATGTGCAAGGGATGTAAGATTTATGCGATCCTTGTGTTAAAGAGAAGGGAGTAGCAGAAGGTCTAGAACACCTTCCTGTGGTGAGAGAGTTTGTAGACATCTTCCTGGAGGAGTTACTTGGGATGCCGCTAGAGAGGGAATTGGAGTTTACCATAGACCTAAAACCGGGGACTGAACCAATAGAGAGAACTCCTTATCATATGTCAACCCTGGAGTCACAGGAAGTGAGAATTCAACTGAAGGAGTTGTTGGACCCGAGACTTATACTTCCAAGTGTGTCACGGTGGGGTGCGCCTATTATATTCATATGAAAGAAGGATGGGTCGTGGAGGTTCTGCATTGACTACCATCAATTGAACAAGGCAAGGATCAAGAATCAATATCCGTTGCCAATGATTGATGATTTGTTCGATCAGATGAAGGGTGCGATGGTGTTTTCCAAAATCGATTTGCGATCAGGTGATCACCAGCTTTGGATCAAGGAGGATGGTGTCCCTAAGACTGACTTTAAGATGAGGTTTGGTCATTGCGAGTTTAATGTTTTACTGTTTGTATTGACAAATGCCCCAGGGGCATTATGAGTTTGATGAATGGGGTGTTCCATGAGTACTTGGAAAAGTTTGTCCAAGTATTCATTGCCGATATCTGATTTACTCTTGGACAACAGAGGAGCATGAAGAGCACCTGTGCTTGGTAATATAGTGTTTGGGAGAGGATAAATTGTATGGGAAGTTATCCAAATGCTCATTTTATCAATCTAAGATTCACTACTTAGGGCATGTCATCTTCGATGAAGGTATCGTCGTAGATCCAACAAAGTTAGAGGCTATTATGGAATGTCTTGCATCGATGAATGTCCCGGAAGTGCGTAACTTCATGGGTTTAGTAGGATACTATCGACAGTTTTTCAAGGGATTTTCGAAGATAGAAAATTCAATAACGGAATTGCAGAAGAAGAACAAGAAGTTTGTTTGGATTGAGAAATGCGCGGAAGCATTTCGGAGGCTCAAGGAGTGGTTGAAAATGACATTGATACTAAAGGTCCCTGACATGGACGTGGACTTCTTGGTATGCAGTAATGCATCCAAGGAAGCCTTAGGCAAAGTCTTGATGCAAGACGGTCGAGTGATCGCTTACATCTCAAGGAAACTGAGAAGGCATGAGGAGAACTATGCGACACACTATTTGGAGTTGTTTATATTCCTTGAAGGTTTGGAGACACTACCTGGCTGGACAAAAATTTGAACTAAAGACAGACCACTGTGGACTACAACACATCTTTACGCAAAGTGACCTGAATGCACGACAACGACATTGGTCAAAATTTTTTAGCGAGTACGAATTCAAGATTACTTACATAAACAAAATCCTGAACCGAGTGGTAGATGCATTGAGTCAGATACCACGCATATTTTCGGTGTTTCCTCTTCAGACGAATCTACATGAAAATATTCTGACTTTACAGCGCAACGATGACTAGTACAAAGAGCTCGAGGATTTTCTCAGACAAAACACAATGATGGTACCAAGATTTTAAGGAATTACGTTGAAAAACATGGATTATAGTGGTTTAAGAAGCAGGTTTATGCACCACCGAACAATGAGTTGAGGAGTTTGATCCTAAACGAGCCTCACAGAGCAGTGTGCATGGCTCGCCCGAGAGTCACGAAGATGAGGGCAGACCTTAAACCCTTATTCATCTAGAAGGGATGAAGGAAGACATAATCAACTATGTGTCTAGATGTCTAGAATGTCGTCAGGTGAAGGCTGAAAATAGACATCGAGCAGGATTACTAGAATCACACGCTATTTTAGAATCAAAATGGGAGGTCATTTCGATGGATTTCATTGTTGGATTGTCACTACCAGCAAGGAGACACGACTCGATTTTTGTGATTGTTGACACTCTAACGAAGAGTGCTCATTTTATTCCTGTGCATATGATGTATTAGGCACTTGACATAGCTAGAGTTTTCATTAGTGAGATTGTGAGGCTACATGGTGTGCCAGAGAGGATTATACCTGATCAAGTATCATTGTTTACCGAATGATTTTGGACTAGTTCCAAGATGCATTGGGAAGCCAAATTAATTTTATTACTATATATCACCCAAAGATAGACGGGTAGACCAAACGAACACACCAAATCCTGGAGGAATTGTTGTGTATGTACGTGATGGACCAATAGAAGCATTGGGAACAATTCTTTCCAGTGGCAGAATTTGCATATGACAATAGTTACAAAAGAACCATTAATATGGCGCTTTTGAGTTTCCTTATGGATGACCATGTCAAACGCCTTGGAGTTGGGATTGACTTTAGGATAAGGTCCTAGTGGGACCATAAGTGATCCAAGAAATGGAATAACAAATGAAAACAAAAGACAAAAGATCACAGAAGCACATGATCGGTAGAAGAGTTATGCCAATGCACATCATGTCAACCGTAGTTATGAAGTTGGTGATAGAGTCTTCTTGCGGTAGAAACCACATAAGAGTTCGATCTAGTTGGAAAGGGCGATAAAATATTTCCTAGGTTTGTGGGATGTTGCGAGATTGTGGAAAAGAGAGGGTCGTGGCCCATTGACTATCCTTGTTGGATCCTTGAGGCGTATGCATGATGTCTTTCTCATCTCTGTTTGAGACATTATTTAAGTGATCCTGCTCATGTTTTGACTTGAGTACCTTGTAGGTATTGGATGAGAGTGCACTCAAGGATGAGCTGATCCACATTCTGGATCATCGCATCCGACAACTACGGCGTCGAACAGTAGATCAGGTCAAGGTCCAGTGGGACAAATACAGTCCACACTCGACGACCTGGGAGGACGCATATGATATGTGCCAACAGTTTCCATTTTTGATTGATAGATAGACTTATGACACTGTGATACACATTATTCAGAACTTATATACTGTGAAACTTTAGGACAAAGTTTATACCAAGAAGGTGTGTATGTAACATCCCACTCTCTCGTGCATCGAGTGAAGTTATTCTTTGAAGATGATTGCTTGCAAGTGATTAGCATTATTATACTATTGGGTGTTTGATTATGATTATGAGACATGATGGATATGATGACATGTATTTTGTTGTATTGACATAGACAGATGTTATTGAACGGTTCTCCTGAGTGTGTAGGATTTTATACCTCAAGGATGCAGAGGCATCGATGAAACCCTTGGACTCCGGATCGAGTTAGGGAGTTGACAATTGGGGTTTGATTGTTGTATGTATGACCTATGTACATATGATTAGATGTTATGATTATGGATTTTATTTCTGACATGATTCGTTGACGATGCAAGTTGACAATAGTTTGTTGACTAGACTCACATGTGG
This sequence comes from Picea glauca, assembly GCA_000966675.3. Classification (NCBI taxonomy): domain Eukaryota; kingdom Viridiplantae; phylum Streptophyta; class Pinopsida; order Pinales; family Pinaceae; genus Picea; species Picea glauca. Next base: position 278,273 of record JZKD02S1696559.1, read on the forward strand.
AGTAGAGGGGTCACGCACGACTACCAGAGACGTTGAGGGAGTGGTGCGGACAACAAACCTGCCACAACCTACTAGAACTCACGTCGTGGCTAGAATTGTAGGTCAACGATTACCTAGTTCGAGAAGACCCATGATGTCATGAGGGCAGACTACGATAGTTTCTCATGATGATTCTAATGGGCTCACAATAAGGAAGGGGCATTATTCCTTAGAGGCCCTTAATCTCCCACAAGATCACCTAACGGAGTATTGACTCCAGGGGTTTTTGATGTCTACCAAGTTATTCAAGAGGCGAGTGGCACCCTTGGATCACATAGTGCATCCTGAAGTGTATGTCACGCAAGGGAAACATAATGAGGTGAGTCACACCCTTGGAGCACGTAGTGCGTCCTTAATGGCACGTCACGCAAGGGAAACAAAATAAGGCGAGCGGCACCCTTGGAGCACCTAGTGTGTCTTGAAGGAAAGCCTGCATTGTTAACTAATAAGTGAATAAACCTAGATGGCCTTAGAATGAATAATGTGATAAGAAAGATTTAAAAACAATTTCCCTAATAAAATGCCGCCTAGCCTTGGAAATTAAAATCTACGTCTAAAGCAATACTTGTGGTAAAAAGATAAAAAAAATAATAAAAATCTTTAAAACATGTGACAAAAAGGGGGTAAGAAAGTTGATTGAATTATTAAAATCAAATTACTTTAGGGGATTAAATTTTTAAAAGGGGGAATTAATTGTTTTGTTACATATGCTAATTATAAATTTATTAATTAAAAGGAAAAAGGGGAAAAGGGTAATTTCCTACACTTGCTAGTTTAAGTTTTAGATAAAAAGGGAAAGAGGGAAATTTAAAAGAATTAGGAAACTAAGGGAAAAGGGGGGAAACATAAATAGAAAGGGAAACATAAGGAAAAAACAGAATGACTAACTTAGTAAAGTATCTTTCCTTTAAGAACTTTCTAAATTGAACTCAACTAGTAAATTAATAAAGGGGTAAGCCATTAAATTGTGTGAGGGAATATGGGGACACATAGGAGAGATTCTAGGAATGATTTTAGGTGGGTGAGGGAAATAGGATTAATTAAACAATTAATGAAATTAATTTCTGGTGCAATGAGGGGGATGGGTGACACATGTACGGGGAGAATTTTTCTGAATTAAATTAAATGGGAATTTGGGAAAGAAATCTCTTATAAACTCTTTTTAAAGGATGGAGGAGGAGGAGTATGGATCTGGTATGTTATGCGTAACATTATGCTGCATAATTTTTGACTTGATTGACTTATCTCTTGGGAGTTGGGATACCCAACTCGGTGAAGAGTGGTAGCTTGGCCTTGTGAGGCGAGCTGGGATTTAGTTGTTCTCTAGTTAAGTGTGTGTGGCCCCTTTGCGACTCAGGGGGATAAGGGGGAATAAGATTACCCCTAGCATTGGATGGGAGGTACCGGTGAAGTCTCATTAGCCGAAAAGCAGGAGTTGCACGGAGCGTGCAGGACAACGACTCAGAGCTGTCACCTTGGGATATGATACGCATGCTTTATTTTGCATGGTAGATTACTATTTATCTTATGCTTTCATTTATGTACTTTTAACTATGTAAATAAGGTGTTTGACTAAGCATTTTAATTGAGAACTTAAATTCACCATAGCCTTAATCTCGTTGCTTGATTTGACTCCCTTGGCAATCGATCTCGGAATGATGTGTTTGTCCTATTGGTTTTATTGATTGGTTGTGAAGATTTCTGTTTTTTACTTCGTCCTAATCCCTAGATAATCAGTGCACGCCTGAGCAATTGACCAGGAGCTGGATCGACGGTCGTCACTTCGACGTTAATAGACCTATAGATCCTAATTCCCTATAGATTCTAATGCCCTATTGTCTACCCCTTTTGATTGTTCATGGTTGATGGTTTTCCTTGCGCTTTTGCGATTGAATACTTATACGTTTCATTATCTTTTATTTCCATGATCCGCTTAATATCCTCTGCGTTTTATACCTTTCCTGGCAAATTGAAGTCTGCATTTCTAATGCATTTCCTAGCGAAGTATATCTCTGTGTTTTCAATACTTTTTGGGGAAATTTAAGTATGCAATATATATTACATTTCCTGGCGAATTTCCCTATGCATTTGATATGTTTTAAAGGCGAACTTACCTTGCGCTTAACACATATAGCCTGTGATATACCCTTTGCATTATTGATATATATTTGATGGCGATTTTCCCTGCATTTTTCATACTATGGCTTGTGTTTTGTTTTCCTCTGCAATATTGATTAGCATTGGATAACGATATGATGTTACAGTGCGATTTTATTTTGACTTTTCTGGGCGTTGTTACTCTACAATATCTTATTTTATTGTGATCTCTCTTGGTGTTGAAACACTGTGATGTTATGTTACCCAGCGAATTGAACAATGCAACGATTAATTTTGTGTAAGGTCTGGTAGCGATTAATATGTTTTAATTATTGCAACAATATAATATGTTAGACAACAATAAATTTTAGACATTATCCATGCGTTGGATGACAATAAATAGTTCCAGTTTTATTTTCAACAGACAACTTACAACTTTCATAGACAACGAAATTCATAGCTATTGACAACAAATTCAAGTGACTACGAATTTCTACCTTAAATGGCATGAATGGCGGTATATTTGCCACTTCTTGTGATTTCATGGATTCACATTTATGTACAAATAGCGAACCGACATACTAGCAATGAATCGATTTAGGTAATAGAAACTGGAATGGCATTTTATAGACAACGATTATTATGTTGCAACAGACTACATTTTCTTCTCACATAGCCCTTCAACTCATTTGACTGCGAAATTACATGCTTTAACTGCAATTTTAATTATACTTATGATTGCGAACTCATTATATGCCTGCGATTTTGTTGGGAATAATGGATAGGGTTTCTAAGTCGGTGTTTAACATTGGCAGCGTTCTACTACTACGTTCTTCCAATGCCATTTGAATGGGCCTTTGATTCCTTTACTACTATGTTTTAACTTTAGATCCAACAACAATTATTATCGATGGCTACTTGGTTGTTGACAATGATTGTAATTATTTAATTAGTGTTAATACCTTTTTAAATGGTGAATAGTACAGGTTAATTCCATGAAAGTTAGTTGGTATAATATGTTCACTCCCAAAATAAGTATTGTGGAAAAAGGAATCTGTTCATGTCAATTTGAATTATGTTAATTTAAATATTAATGTTCATATATATATATACAAAATCTTAATTGCAATGTGGAATGTTGTGCCTCTAAAGGAATTTCCGAATAATGTGTTCAAATTATAAAATTGATGTAAATTGGGATTGTAATTGTGTTGGAAATTTTTATAATAGTTCCATTATATTATTATGGTCGCGGAATTTCTGTGTATGACTGTGTTTTGGAATGATGTTGTGTTTGAATGTGAAGGACCTTTAGTCCTTTCTTATATCGTTAAGAATTTTTTTTAGAAATTTAAAATGTTGCTAGTGCGCCTCTTGAGAAGATATTTAGGTGCCATGTCACTCGCGGAAAGCTGGTTACGCCAACTCGCTGGAAGGTATGTCATTTTGGTAAATGCATATTTTATTATAAGCAATTTACTACATTTCCTAATGTATGGACTTCTAAATACCAATAATGGATTATCACATGCTAGGTGCTTGATTTTGGAGACCGATTCCATAAGCATCAAATGCTTGCATCTATTGGAATTAGTGAGTAGAAGGATACTATTAATCCATCCACTTTAGGGTTTGTTGGAAAAGTCGTTAAGATCTCGGGCAATTTAATTTGAGTGATGCCATCTCGCATCGTGTCGAGATGTTGTTGGGATGTGTGGGTGGTGTACTTTAGCGTGTAGGCATTGTCATGTTTGTGTCAGGTTGGGGGTCGTTTCTATCTGTCTTGATTTATGCATGTTCGCCCAGTTGCTCGATGTGCTAATGTGTTGAGTCGTTGTTGCATGTTTCCTACTTGGCGGGCGTGGTGCTCGCTGTCCAGTTGTGTTTTTTAACCACAATCGTTATGGTCATCTTGTTTAAAAAAAAATATTTGCACGTTTAGCTTCGCTTGTAGTTGTAACGATTGGGGTCCTTACAATTGCGCCCAAAGAACTGCAATTTATGGTAAAGACATATAATCTATGATAGGTTTGATTTAATTACAAGTTACATGTTTGATTTCTTGATATTACTGATTATCATTATTATGAATTTCTCTTGATAGTCCAAAATATAGGCATTCCTTTGAATCTGTAGTTTTTGATGCATATTTCCTCATTGTTCTGCAAAAGTTAGGTCTTACGTTCAGTGAAAAAGTTATGTCTTATGGAGAATCGATCCTTGGGTTTTTATGCACAAAATAATGTAATAACTGGAGCTTGAGGAAGGATAATTAAGAGTCACATTTTGTCATTTTGGTTTACCTGCAAATTGCTTTGTTCTACCTGCAAGTTTTTAGCCGTTCTTCATAAAAATTTGAAACCTTCACAAATGTGCTTGATTGGTTATGTCTTTATGATAAAACTCTTTCCAAACAAAGTGATTATGCATGTGCCAAGGTATTCAAATATATGATCGACTTTGATGTTTGAAGACCAGAGTTTGCAATAAGACTTCGAATGTATTGTCTAATGAGATCACAAAGATTAATTTTTTTTATTATATAAAAAATAAAATATAAAGTTTATAATGTAAAACATTAGAAATTTGGCAAAACTTTATAGTCAAATGCATAACTAATATCAAGTCAACGCTGAAGCGAACACTAGAGTCCTAGACTTCGGCATAGACTAATAATAACATGGACTCAATTGAATGTGATATACCTTGAATTTGTGATGTTCAAAATTTATATCGTGTATACATTATTTATGTAAATTTTGATTAAGAATTTTTAAATTTTGTATTTTTAAAATGTAAATCATATTTAAAGTTACCTCAAGCATTTACCCTGAATGCTAATGCATCCCAAATTTACTTGGCTTTAGAATGCATGACTTCCAACGCAAAATAGGTTTAAGCCTTAAAAGTTAGATTTAATAATGTTGAAAATTAGTTCAATGGATTGATCTAAATTATTTATGTAAATTTTGATTAAAAATTTTTGAATTTTTCATTTTAAAATGTAAATCAAATTTAAAGTTACCTCAAACATTTACCCTGCGTCCCAAATTTACTTGGCTTTAGAACTCATGACTCCTAATGAAAAATAGGTTTAAGCCTTAAAAGTTAGATTTAACAAGTGTTGCATGGCAATGTAGTCCCTACCTAAAAGTTAATTTACCTGAAAAATTAAAAGTTAATTTGTTGAGTTAATTAAAAGTAAATTAAAAGTTAATTTACCCGGAACAACTTAATTGTTGGTACAATTATTTGGTAATATCATCTTGGATACAACTCGTAGAAATCAATGTGAAGAGAGTTGAACCAAGAATATGGAAGATTGTAGAATCTTACCATGAGTGTATTATGGAGACTTGAATTCTTATAACCTACTAGCCAGATCAGTAAATTGTAGGCCAATTTTGAGATCAATGGTTGGTGCACTAACTTATTTAGAATGAGTTAATGCATTGTTTGATACATTAATCATCTGTATCAAATTTAATGAGTAAAATTAATGCATTGTTAGAATGAGTTAGTGCATTGTTGCATTGTTAGAATGAGTTAATGCATTGTTTCAAATTTATTTTCCTCCTTTGTTGGATCACATTTTTATGTTTGTGTTTCTTTGAAAATATATTAATACATTAATGCATTGTTAGAATGAGTTAATGCATTGTTTCAAATTTATTTTCCTCCTTTGTTGGATCACATTTTTATTTTTGTGTTTCTTTGAAATTATATTACAAAATTGAAAGAACGTCAAAGTGGCATAGAAAAAGTACAGTGGGCCCACAACCCATAGGCTCAGTTTCAAATCACGTCTCCCATAAATTTAACCATAAACACTCTTTAAGAACATGCATCTCACTATTTCTCCTACATAGTCTCCCTCAAGTTGTTTGGGGTGCAAAAATGTTTTTTTTGTCATTTTGTGCCCAAGGTTTCTCAATAAAGTGCTCTTTTATTTAGGTTCACCTTGTTTTAGTGAATTTCAATCTTGCTAGGCTTATCCATGGGGTAATGACATTGTAATATATGAATCCTTTGGTTTTTCTATGTATTATATAGGAAATTTGTGTGTGTTAGGCAAGTATATTTGACATGATTGATGTCAATATATGCTTAAGAAAACCATTTATGGTGGAAATGCATTATATTATAAATTAAAGTAACTCAAGTTTACTATTTAAAAAATGCTTTGGAATGCTTTAAATTGATCATGATTAATTAGATTATATCATCATCACTTGTGACATGACGTTCTACAAATTAGTTAAGGCCAATAATCTCCATTGTCAATGTCTTGGAGAGGACATCATTGAATGAATATATAAGGTGTTTGTATAATGGAGTAGGAGGACATCATTGAATGAATTTATAATGTGTTTGTACAATGAAGTTGGTTTTCTTAAGTAAAAGTAATTATAAAAATTCTTATAAATCCATAAAAACTTGGATATGTGTGTACAATGAAGTTGGTTTTCTTAAGTAAAATTAATTATAAAAATTCTTATAAATCCTTAGAAACTTGGATATATAAATTATCATGCTTATGTACAAATAGAATAAATTACATTAGTGAATAATATTTGAAATCAATTTTTTGTCTCCACTTGTCAAACAAATGAAATAACTAATTTTTTAAAACTAAATTTGTGTCTCCACTTTTTCTCAAACAAATGAAGTAAATGTCATTGTTAGAACTTTTTTAAGGATAATCATTTGTCATGTATGCATTTCTTTTCCATATTTTGAAAATAATCATTAAAAAAAAAAAAGATTAGATGATATTATTGGGACCATTGTTTTCTGGTTCAATTATGAGTCTTTTGCATAGCTTTATCATCTTTTGAAGATAATCAAACTATTATTTTAACATGAAATGTTTTTGATAAGTTCCACCCCTACCTTTATAAGATGATAAATACACATACAACTATATATATTAAGTTATTGCACCAAAGAACATGAAATGCACGTATACAAATATAGTAGAATAAAATAGGTCTGACATGGTGAGGGGGTTGGTGGACTCGTGGGTTCAAATTTATAGTCATGCTTATGTATCACGACCGACCACAACATGAGATTTAGTAATTTATAGAATATTATAACATTGTACCAAGATTTATAGTAATTTATATAATGCTATAACACTTTTTACTTAACAAATAGTATAAACAATTATTTCAATTTTATTTAATATTATTTTTAATGTTTTTATTTTTATTTTTAAATGTAAGTTTGAAATTTTGGAATTTTGAATTTGTTTATGATAATAAAGGTTTGTACCTAGAAATTGATCATTCTTAGAGTTAAAATGGATATATACTTGTATACACTATTTTATATTCAAGTGTGGACCATCTTGTTACCTTTAGGATCATTGTAAAGGAGTTCCGCAATACTAAAACCAATATTTTTTGTTGTTTTGTTGACTTTAGAAAATCTTTTGACATAGTTCCTAGGAAAAACCTTTGGAATAGGTTGGAAGAGATAAAAGTGCCTCTCGAGTTGAGGGTTGCTGCAATAAGGATGTATGAGAACGTTATTGCTAAGTTTAAAAACACTAAGGGATGGTCAAAAGAGATTAACTGCAATATCGGAGCCAAACAAGGTTGTGCCTTGTCCCCTGCCCTTTTTGGCATATACATTGATAAGTTAGAAGAATGCTTGGAAGACGCAAGTTGTGTTGGCCCTACTCTCACTGGTATAGTCATCAATCTTCTTCTTTATGGCAATGATATCGTTCTTATGGCAAGGAGTCCCCATGATCTTGAAAACCAACTAAGAATCCTCAATGATTTTTGCTCCAATATGGGTATGACTGTTAATATTGATAAGACTAATGTCATGATTATTAAATCCAATAAGATCCCTTATGAAACCTTTGTATATGACAACAACAACTTGGAAGAAGTGACTTTATACAAATATCTTGGAATTGATATTCACCACAAGCTCAATTGGAATTATAGCATTGAGAAAAGGATTATTGGGGGATGGAAAGCTTATTATGGACTTGAAAACAATTGCAAATCAACTGATCTTTGGATTTGGGATAAGAAAAAACTCATCTTTGAGACTCTTGTTACACCTGTTATTCTTTATGCATGTGAAGTCTGGGGTTGTAGTATCTCTCGTGAATCCTGGAGAAAGAGAAAATACAAAAGAATTTTATAACATATAATCTCAAAATCAAAGGAAATACGCCCTATCCCATCCTCCTTATAGAAACAAGCCTCTCCCCCATTGAGAACATGGCTATGACTAGATACCTAATGTATAATAACAAGTTAAACAACATGGAAGACAAGACAATACCTAAAATTTCTTCAAAATCAAGTCATAACCACCATTGAATCAAGCGAGGATGGCATAAATACGCCCGTTCTTGGCTAAACTATTGGGGAATCATGGAAGAAACCATTTTGCAGAATAAAGATACTATTAAAAAAAATGTCAAATCAAAATTTAAGGAAAAAATGTGGTGTGATAAAGAGTTAGAGGAAAAAAGAAAATTAAGGTATTATAAATATGTAATCAACCCTAATCTAGAAGATCAAAATTATCTATCTATTTTGCCAAGTGTAAAGAAAAAAATAAGCATTGGTAAGATAAGAACAAATTCTCACGAGATCCATAGTGAAATTAGGTGTTGGTCAATTCCTAAAACGCCATGGGATGAAAGAGTGTCACCTTTGTGACACTAATAAGGTTGAAGATGAAAAACACTTTTTCTTAGATTGTCCCGCATATACCCATATTAGATCTCATTTTCAAAATATTGATCAAACTACCAACCTTCCTAACCTCTTAACTTTTCACGTAGATTCGTCTGAAGAGGCAACACCAAAAATATTGATGTAACGTTAGAATATTTTCATGTAGATTCGTCTGAAGAGGCAGCATCGAAAAGATGCATGGTATTCGACTCAATGCATCTGCCACTCGGTTCACTGTTACTTTTAGGTAAATAATCTTGAAGTCGTACTCTCTAATCAATTCCGACCAATGTCATTGTCGCGCGTTCAGGTCGCTTTGCGTAAAGATGTGTTGTAGTCCACAGTGGTCAATCTTTAGTTCAAATTTGCATCCAACAAGGTAGTGTCTCCAAAGCTTCAAGGCATATACGATGGCTAACAACTTCAAATTGTGCATTGCATAGTTCTCCTCATGCCTTCTCAGTTTCCTTGAAATGTAAGATATCACTCATTCGTATTGCATCAAGACCTTGCCTAAGCCTTCCTTGGATGCATCAGTGCATACCAAGAAGTCTGCGTCCATGTCAGGGACCTTTAGTATCGGTGTTGTTGTCAAAAACTCCTTGAGCCTCTGAAATGCTTCCGTGCATTTCTCAGTCCAAACAAACTTCTTGTTTTTCTTTTGCAATTCCATGATTAGATTTGCTATCTTTGAAAATCCCTCGACGAACCGTCGATAGTATCCTGCTAAACCCATGAAGCTACGCACTTCTGGGACATTCGTCGGCGCCGACCACTCCATAATAGCCTCGACCTTGGCTGGATCCATGGTGATGCCTTCATCGGAGATGACATGCCCTAAGTAGTGAATCTTCGATTGATAAAAAGATAATTTGGACAACTTCCCATACAATTTGTGCTCTCACAAACACTGTAGTACCAAGCGCAAGTGATCTTCATGCTCCTCTGTCATCCAAGAGTAAATCAAAATATTGTCAATGAATACTTGGATGAACTTGTCCAAGTACTCGTGGAACACTCCATTCATCAAACTCATAAATATACATGGGGCATTTGTTAGTCCAAATGGTAAAACAATAAACTCGTAATGTCCAAACCTCGTCTTAAAGGCAGTCTTAGGGACGTCATCCTCCTTGATTTGTAACTGATGATACCCTGATCGCAAATTGATCTTGGAGAACACCATTGCACCCTTCATTTGATCGAACAGATCATCAATTCTCGGAAATGAATACTGATTCTTGATCGTGGCCTTGTTCAATTGACTATAGTCCATGCAGAGCCTCCATGACCCATCCTTCTTTCGTATGAAAATAACAGGTGCACCCCATGGTGACACACTAGGATGTATCAGTCCCAGGTCCAACAACTCCTTCAGTTGCATTTTCAACTCTTGTAACTCTGGGGTCGACATCTGATACAACGTTCTTGCTATCGGTTCATTCCCTAGTTTTAAGTCTATGGTAACTCCTCCGAAAACACATCCATAAACTCCCTCACCACTGGAAGGTGTTCTAGACCTTCCACTACTCCCTTCTTGTTTAATGTAAGGATCACATAAATCTTGCACCCCTTGTGCATGCTCTTCCGAAGTTGAAAGGAAGAGATAAACCTCAAGGAAACTCCCTGGTTCCGACCTATAATCACACGTCTTTGTCCCTCATCATTGACCAAGCTCAACTGTTTTGTCTTACAGTTGAGTATCACCTCATGCGATTCCAACCAATCCATACCAATCATGACATCATAAAATCCTAGGATCGTGACGTACAGGTTGGTCCTTGTGACAAACTCTCCCAGGTTAAGGACACATCATGTAACCTTTCCTCCAACCTTTTGTTTGTCTCCCGAGGCCATCTCTACGAAGCTAAACTCATCCTATCTGACTGCCTTTACCTTAATCTTTTTTAGCATTGCACCAGAAATGAAACTCTTGGTAGCACCGGGATCTATCAAAATACTAAGGGCCTGATCAGCGACGGTATTTATCGTCTCAAGCATAGTCGAATGATGCTCTACTTGGCAGTTGTTCACCACTACATGAATCTGATGGGCCTTGCCCATATCTCCCACAGTAGTGGGTCCATCTGATCCAGACTCTCTAGTCCTCTCGACAGGGTAGTCGCGCTAGTAGTGTGGCTCCCCACACGTCCAACACCCCTTCTTCGGCCTAGTAGTCCTGGTACCCTAAGTAGAAGATGACGACCCACAGGCCTGGAACCTTGTTTTGTTCTGCTGAATCGGCCTAAACTGCTACTGTTGCGGGCGATGCTGTCGTTGATGCTGTGGTACCTGATAAGGTGTTCGCTGTTGAGGCCTCGGTTGCCGAGGTGTAGTGAAAGTGGATCCCCTCTGGAAGCCATGATATCCCGACGAATGTGTGGATGGTGTCGGATGCTATTGTGCTCTAGATCACACCTACCCTGCTGGTCTCACTGGAGTCCTGGTCTGACCCTCGCTGATAAGCTCCTCTTCTGCTATGAGGGCCTTCTAGACAACATCATGCAAGGTTTGAGGCATCAAAATCCTGACCTTTGCACGTATGTTTCCGTTAAGGCCGAACACGAACCTATTGAACTTACATTTCTCAGTGTTAAGATGTGGAGCATACCGGAGCAGCTCCATAAAACGGGCCTCATACTTGGGCACTGTACGATCCCCCTGTCATAAGGTGTTGAGCTCATTGAGTTGACGCTCAATGAATTCCTCTGAAAGGTACCTCTCTCAGAACCATTCCTCGAACAATTCCCATGACACGTCTTCGATGGCCATGTTCAGCTGTGGTAGGAGCATCTTCCACCATAGAAGAGCGCTCCCCTTCAGTTGGAAGACCTCCATGCGGACCTTCATGTTGGAGGTATAATCGCGAAGTGCAAAGCACATCGCCATGTTCTCCAACCATGCCTCAGCGGCTACGTCATCCGGGACACCAAAGAACTCAAGAAATTTGACCTTCTCGAGTTCACAGTGAATGCTACCATTACCGACCAGAGTGCACGGTGGAACCTCAGCGGGAGCCAGTGCCCTGGCCTCATCTCTGTCCAAATGGTTGATCGGTGCCTCGGACATGTGCTGAAATTATCTCATCATTCCGACCACATCACCAACTGCTATCTGCTCCTGTCTGAGAACCTGCTCATCTCTCTAGGGGTTAGACCCCTCAAGCGTGGATGTTATTGGAGCCGTCATACCTGCTCCCCTAGAACCCCTTCGTCTTCCTCCGCGATGTCCTCTAACCATGATTACCTGCATGAATACAAATCAACTCAATTAGTAACATTATAATCAAATATTATCAAAAAAATCCATAGCAATCTCAAGTCGCGGGTTGAACCGACTCTGATAACACATGTGACAGTCCCATCGTATATGACTCCTATGATGTAGAACTAGTAAAAGCACCCCATAATTTTTTTTTTTGTGTGTGTGTGTGTAGAAGGGTAATAAAGACATTATACTCAACGTCAGAACATGACGACGAACATGATGCATGCAACTCACGCAGCAACAACATAACGACCTAAGAAGCACATCAAGCACTTGGAAGTAATGTACGAAAATCAACCGATGAAGAATAAGAATGACTACCCGCCCGTCCTACCCTGCAAAGGTTAGGACCTCTAGGACACATAAGCAATGCTCAAGCCCAGGTTCCCATTGATTTTGACCATTTAAGGTCTCAAGGCTGGCGACTGTTCTGAGGAACAAGGAGGTGTCTACATCCCACCCGACACAAGTAGACCAAGCCTACCAAGTTAAGGACAATCATCCTAACAACCTAATGCACCCAAATTTAATTACACAAGTAACTAGAACCCTTCAGTGAGAAAACCAAGCGCATCAAAAGTTTACAACCAAGTCCAAACATTAAATTAATGAACAACAACACCCTCAACGGGAAGCACAAGCCAAAAACGACTTCGTTGATATCCTAATAAATCACCGAGTCAAGCTAGTCAATAATTATAGTCTATTTTAATCATCTATTATGAGCCCAACTTAGCATGTCTAAAGTTTGCAATCTAGTCTTTATTATCCTTATCAGTCAAGATGCAGAAAAATAAACATCAAGGAAGCGAGATAATCCATACGCAGAGGCTATACTGGAAAGTGCAAGTCAAACAATCAGGAAAGGACTACAACAAAGGTAGATGGTGGATAGGTTCATCCTTCGCTTCATGATCCTCGCACAGAAAAGTAAGGCGTTGAGATCTATAGGTGTTTTAATGCTAAGGCGACGACCGTAGATCAGGCTCCTAGCCGACTGCTCAGGAGAGGACTGGTGAGCTAGGGACAAAGCTAAGCAACCATGACAGACACAATCAATCACATCCAGGCGGTCAAGATATGTGAGAAAACGAAGGCCATGGAAGACAACAACCATCGAGCTAGGCTAAGAAATTTTTTTGTCATCAACTTAAAAGACATTAGTTTACTTTTCCAATAAACAAGTAGATCCAAGAATAAGTCCTAATACCATCTACCCAACATAAATGAAGAGATCGTACTGTTGCTTGTTCGCCCGCTCCAAATGACGTCCGCGTGCTCTGTGCCACTTCCGCTTGACGACTGGCGAGACTTCACCGGTACCTCCCATCCAATGCTAGGGGTACTCTTCTTCCCCCTTAGCCCCTTGATCCGCAAAGGGGCCACACACTCACTATCCAGAGTTTTTGACTAGCTCCCAGCTCGCCTCACAAGGTCGAGCTACCACTCCTCACCGAGATGGGTGTCCCAACTCCCACAAGTAAATCAGTCAAGTAGATATTTCTTGCAGCGCAACATTACACAAATAAAATATGATCCTTCATCCTTCTCCTTCCTTTATTTTATAGAGTTTCGAACTTCATTTCTTTCCTAAAATATCATTTAATTAAAGTTTTTAAAAATAAATTCCTAAAAATTCTTCTCCGTACAAGTGTCCCCCATCCCCTACATTCCTCCATAAATTAATTTCTTTAATTAAGTAATTATCTTTATTTCCCTCACCCACCTAGAGTTACTCCTAGAATCACTCCTAGGTGTCCCCAAATTCTCTTACAGGTTTTAATAGCTTTCCCTTTTATTAAATTGCTAGTTCAGTTTTAAATTAGAAAGTTCTTAAATGGTAGATGTTTTACTAAGTTTAACCTTTTTCTTTTTCCCTTAAGTTCCCCTTTTTTCCTTTTTATGTTACCTCTTTTCCTAGTTTCCTAAAAAAAATTATTTTCCCTCGTTCCCCTTTTTAATTAGAACTCAAAAAGACAAGTGTGGAATTTAACCTGTTTTTCCCTTTTATCATTTAATTAGAATATTTTAAATTATCAAAAAGATAAAACATTTAATTCCTTTTTTACATTTTATATCAACAGTTTTTTTTTTATGAATAAATTAAATTTCTTACTCCCTTCATGTTAGAAAATTTAACGAAGATTTAAATAAGTTGTTTATTATTATTATTATTATTATTATTATTATTTATAGAAGACAAATTTTACCACTAGCGTAATTTAGACTTAGACCTTAGATTTTGTACTGGGTGACATTTAATTAGGGAAATTGTTTTAAAAATACTTATCATGTTATTCGTCCTAAGGCCATCTAGGTTCATCCCTCTATCATCGACAATGCGACGTGCCCTTCAGGATGCACTAGGTGCTCCAAGGGTTCCACTCGCCTCATCTATTCCCTTGCGCGAAATGCCCTTCAGGACACACTATGTGCTCCAAGGGTGCCACTCACCTCTTGAATGACTTGGTAGACATCAATAACCCTTGGAGTCAACACTCCGCTAGGTGAAATTGTGGGAGACTAAGGGCCTTTAAGGAATAAGGCCCCCGCCTTATTGCACACCCCTTAGAATCATTGTGAGCGACTGTTGCAGTCTGCCCTCATGGCATCGTGGGTCCTCTCAAACTAGGTAATCGTTAACCTACAGTTCGAGCCACGACGGGAGTGCTAGTAGGCCATGGCAGGGCTACTATCCACCCCTCTCCATCAACATCTCTAGTAGTTGTGCGTGACCCCTTTACTCCACATGTGAGTCTGGTCAACAAGATATCGTCAGCTTGCATCATCAACAAATCGTGTTAGAACATATCCATATCATATCATCTAATCAGATGCACAAAAATCACAGTCGAATGATGCTCTGCCTGGTGGTTATTCATCGATGCATGAATCAGATGGGCCTTGCCCAAATCTCCCATGATAGTGGGTCCGACTGATCCAGATGCTCTAGTCCTCTCCACAGGGCAGTCACGCTGGTAGTGCGGCTCCCCACACGTCCAAAACCCCTTCTTCGGCCCAGTAGTCCTGGTACCTGAAGTAGAATATGACAGCCCACCGACCTGGAATCCTGGTCTATTCTGCTAAACAGACATAAACTGATGTTGTTACAGTCGATGTTGTTGTTGATGCTATGGTCCCCGATAAGGTGTCCGCTACTAAGGCATCGGTCATCGAGAAGTAGTGAATGTAGATCCCCTCTGGAAGCCACGATATCTTGGCGTATGTCTGGCTGGTGTCTGATGCTGTTGCGCACCAGATGACACTGACCTGCTGGTTGCACTGGAGTCCTGGTCTAACCCCCACTGATAAGCTCCTCCTCTGCTATGAGGACCTTCAGAATGGCATTATGCAAGGTTTGAGGCATCAAAATCCTAACCTTTTCACGTAGGCTGACGTTAAGGCCGAACACGAACATGTTGAACTTAAGTTTCTCAGAGTTAAGATGTGGAGCATACTGGAGCAACTACATAAAATGGGCCTCGTACTCAAGCACCATACGACCGCCCTGTCGTAAGGCATTGAACTCGTTGAGATGAAACTTAATGAATTCCTCTGATAGGTATCTCTCTCAGAACCGTTCCTCGAACAGTTCCCATGACAAGTCTTCGATGACCATGTTTAGCGGTTGTAGGAGCATCTTCCACCATAGAAGAGCGCTTCCCTTCAGTTGGAAGACCGTCATGCGGACCTTCATGTTGGAGGTATAATCGCGAAGTGAAAATCATATCACCATATTCTCCAACCATGCCTCGACGGTTGCACTATCCGGGGCACCAAAGAACTCAGGAAATTTAACCTTCTCAAGTTCATGGTGAATGCTACCAGTACTGACCGGAGCACACAGTAGACCCTCAAGGGGTGTTGGCGCTCTAGCCTCATCTCTGTCCAAACGGCTGATCAATGCCTCATACATGTGCTTAAAATATCTCATCAATCCAACCACATCACTTAGTACTATCTGCTCCTACCCGATAACTTGTTCGTCTCCCTGGGGGTTAGACCCCTCAGGCGTGGATGCTACTGGAGGCGTCATGCCTCTTCCCCTAGCACCCCATCATCTGCCTCTATGGCATCCTCTAACCATGATTACCTGCACGAATACAAATCCACTTAATTAGCAACATCATATCAAATCATATCAATGAAAGCAGTAATGATCCCAAGTCATGGGTTGAACCCTCTCTGATACCATATGTAATGGCCCCCATTGTTACGACAACAAGTGAAAATGTTTTTTTTGTTTTTAGGAGTTAAGAGGCAAGAAGGCGATGACGAAATTTTTTTAACCACGCCACTAATGACGACTGCAAGCACGCAGTCTAGGCAACAGGTTACTATGACACCACACACAGGCACAAAGACAACTGGAAAACAAGCACAGAAAAAAAACAAGGAGGACGACTACCCGCCCAACACAACACGACCATACCTACAAGCTAACTGAAAATATCCCCATCTCGACATCACGACCTAGATGAATAAGGACTAGAACCTCAAGGCGCGTGAACCATATCATGCGCCCAAGTCAACATGCGACGCTCAACCATGCTCACATGGTAGGCACCGACTCCGACCAAGATATCATTCGTCACTAACCCATAGGGCAAGCCATGATCCCCGCATTGGGAATCATGTCATCCCCAAAAGAGAGGCGCGACAATAACCCAGGGGAAAAACAAAAGGGATCAAGGCTCAAGAAAACTCTGACGCACTAGGATCCGAATACTGAAGGAAACCACACCCCAACCCCAACAAAAGGTCGACGAGACGTCGAAGGATGAAACAAGGAATATGCTAAACAAGATAAGACTTCGTCAACATCCCGCCCATTAATCACGTCTAAGATAGTCCATGCCGACAGTCTAAATTTAACATAGATTTCCAATCTAATAGTAAGTCAAATTCAAATAGTCACCATTTACGATTTCATATTAGCCTTGAATTCAACAAATCTAAATTGTAATTAAGTCAATACATGTTAATTTAATTTAACATTAAGAATGATCTAAATTAACGATTTAACAAATATATATATATATATATATATATATATATATATATATATATATACAATGATACCAATTTCAATATAATGCCTTGATTCAACACTATTAACAATATTAGTTTACAATGCGCTATCTAATAGTATTAGCAACATTAAGGTAAAACATTCGACTGATACACTGGTTGTCCAATCATAAGTCTAAAAGATAGTTAATAAGGAATTTAAGGCTAAGGATGTAACATATGATAATGCAGTCTAAAAATAGATATCGTTGCCTGGGTTATGGAAATCCACAAAGAGTTCTCTATACCCTACCTTAAAAACATAAAAAGTTTTGGTCCGAGCATATCCATTAAATACATACGAAATGGTTGGTCAGCTAAATCATTGTCATACACTACGTTGGGTTTACCTTTCGAAGTCAGCTGAGTTTAATGTCATGTTCACTATGATTCCACCACTAAAATTTATGAGTTCATCCATCCAAATTTTTCTGAGTTAACATCCAGTTCATTGCGGGTTATTAATTAAAAATGTTGGGTGTTGAGAGGAGAATGGCTCGGGGTAAATCAAGAGAATTGCAACAACAACGAAAAACCACAGTCAAGAAGTCATAAAACACAGTCCAGTTTAAAGACAAAATTTGTGGTCATTTACTGCAAGTTCGGTCACATTTCCCAACGGAAAATCATGGTCAATTAAGGCAGCAACTCAGTCATTAGTTTTAACAGCAAATTTCATGGGCGTTACTGCAATTTCGGTCAATAGTTTTAACAACAATTTCGTGGAGTGTAAAAGCAGCTCAGTCTTTCATTTAAAAAACAAGTCTGTGGTCATCAATAAAGGCCACAAATCGTGGGCATTCAACAGGAAGACGCAGAGAACATTTCTCTGGCAAATTCATGGTTAAAAACAACAATTCATTCACATTTAATTGGTAAAAGAAATTGTGGGAAATGACTGTAAAAACACAGCCTCAAGTAATTGGAAGATCTGAGATATGCATTAATGACAGTAAAAACACATCCTCAAAAATAGCAATTCGTGGGCACTCATAGGAATCCAGTAGCAGTACGTTGTTAATGCATATCTCAGTCTTCAACAAGGGTAAAAATCTCCCCATAAGTAAAACGAAAAGCAGTCTAGAGAAGGGCGAAATTTCCAGGCAACAAGGTACTCAAAAACAACATTTCTTAACTGCAAGACGCAGTCTTCTTCAAGGGGAAAATTCGCCCCAAACGTATAAACGAGATGCAAACCAGAGATGGATGAATAAACCGAATTTTCCCTTCTCACTACCAGGATGCCAATGCCAACTTATACAGGAAAACAAAAATGATTTTGTTTCTCTTAGCGAGGTACCCAATGTAAAACGCAGACAAATAAATAACACAAATGTTTTATCCAAATATAGCGTACTAGTTATATAAAAAAAATGCAGACTTAGAAAAATTAGTGGTTTTTCCATTTCCAGGATGCCAACATAAACCCAGACTGAAATTAAAATTGTCCCCTTTTTCTTTTCATTTTCGGGATGCCAATATAAAACACAGATTGAAATTAAAATTGTCCCCTTTTTCTTTTCATTTCTAGGATACAAATTATAAAAACGCAGAGATTAAAAATGGATCCATCAAGATTTAAAAACGGGGTAAAACGAGATAACGATGAGATATGAACATGTCGAGCCTAAAGGACAAATTCGCCAACAATCAAATTTGCAGGGTTAAATAAACGCTTCAGGACACAAGGAGAACCTTTAGACAAGGACAAACATCAGAGGTAGATGGCTGACAAGTGAATCCTTCGCTCATCATCCTCACACATAAAAGCAGGGCATTGAGATCCATAAGTCTATTAACGCCAAAGAGACAACCGTAGATCAGGCTTCTGGCGAGCTGCTCAGGCGAGGACTGATGAGCTAGGGATGAAATGAAAAACAACCACAAGGGTCATAATCAATACACCACAGGGCAGTCAAGTCATGCGGGGAAACAAAGGCCATGGGAGTCAATCAATCATCGAGCTAGGCTATGAAAATTTTCAGTCATCAACCTAGACCATCAGTTTACTTACCCAAATAAACATGCAAATCCAAATCATAAATCCTACAACAATCTACCATACGGAAATGAAGAAAGTGTACCATTGCCTGATCGCCCGTTCTGAGTAATGTCCCATGCACTCTGTGCAACTCCTACTTGTCGACCGACGTGTTGAACAACTGAGAGGGGGGGTGAATTAGTTGTTACCGTGCTTAAACAATTATGCTTCTTCTAAAAAAAAACCTTTACAAGGCACTCAGTGATGATCACAATAATGCAGGGATATAAACAATGACACATTCAACATTAGTCACATATATGAGAAACACAGAGACAAATATTTCCCGAGGAAACCCATACAAGGTAAAAACTTCTTCTTCTTTATATGATAAGTATTATCTATATTCTTTACATTATCATACATATGAGCACAAACTCATTGTGAGGCTACAAACTCTGTTTTTGCAAGCTGCAACTTGCTGAGAGCACCAACTCTCTGTTTCCTATAGCACCCACTAGAAGGAAGCTACTACTCTCTAGTTTCTCTAGCACCAACTAGAAGGAAGAACCAACTCCCTGGTTTCTCTAGCACCAACTAGAAGGAAGATACAACTCCCTGTGTTCAATCACCCACTTGAACCTCTGAGGACAACAGTCCTCCCTAGCACCTTCCTACCACCCTGTTTTATAAATATTTTCTACTAAAACTCATTATAGTGATATAATGTTCAACAATGGATTACCACACTCATCACTGTTTTGCTGCATTTCGTTTCTCTCTCTGCCTCACTACCTTCCTGCACACATGACTTGCGTTATCTGTTCTTCTACTTTTTATGCTCTGTGCGCCATGTCCATTCATTGCACAGTTCCTCTTCTGTTCAATTCAGCTGCTGCACTCCCCTCCTTCACGCATGAATCACCTTCAACAACGACAATCACAACTACACCAACAACAACCACCCCCATATCTTCTTTGTTCTGCATACTTATAGTCTCTATGCTCCTTGTGCATGAAATCTTCGCCATTCCTCTGCATGCTCACACTGCGCCAATCTCCTCCACAACTCAAGTGTTCTATCTGATCATCATGGTAACTCTTCAGCTTCTTTGGCGGTTTTCCCACACATTCAACATCACTGGGTGTTATGCTAAGATTCCTCAACCTCTTTGGCAGTTGAGACTCTTCTTCTTCTCTGGCATAGTCGATCTTATCCTTTCTATTTTAGTTACAGGCTCCAACCCTCATCCAACTTTCAATTTCCTCCACAAATCATATTCATTCCACTGGAATATTTCTTGTAACTCTTCAGCTCCTCTGGAAATCACACAGAAGTCTCTTCGCATCCTCTGGTAGAAACCGTCAATGGTTTCTAGCAGTTACACTGTGAGGATCAACATAATCCCTCTGATCATTCTCATGTTCACCTCCATCGTTGGATTAACTGTGAAGGGTATTGTCATTATTTACCCATTTCAAACTTTCACAATTCAGAGATTCTGCGATGAGACATCTTGAGTCTCCATGTCACGAGCTCCGAAAAAGAGCTTGGCTGCTCTAGCTCCCTCCTCTACATGACCACAGGCGGTGACCATCGGTTACACCGACAATTCACCTTTTCAGTATTTCAACATTCGTATGATTCAGTGTCTCGACACTCCCAGACGCGATCCCCGAAATTTCGAGGTGGAGCTCATCTGCACTAGGTCCTTCCTCTACATGAACACACACGGTGACCATAGGCTGCACTAAAAGGCGCTGCGAACTCATGATCTTCATCGACCTTGATCGACTTTTCACGATCTCGATGAATCAACGGTCCATATCTTTTCGCGATCTCGCATATCGCTGCTCTAGTGATGGAGGTTCTTGTCACTCCAAGTCGCGATAGGCGAAGCTCTGAGATGGAGCTCAGATCGACGGTCCACGTTCTTGGTGAATTGACTGTCCAGATCTTATCATGAATTCATATCTCGCGATTCCTGTGATGGAGGTTCTTGTCACTCCCAACTACTGATCCGTGAAACTCCGAAATGTCGTGGGATCAACAGCCCCAATCAACCCTTGATCTGACGGCTCAGATCATTTCGTGATTTCGCATTTCACGATTTCGACATTCCTGTGGTATTGTTTCTTGCCTCTCCAAGTCGTGATTCGTGAAACCCCGAAATGGAGTCTTTGACATGATCTGATCTTCTGCCATGTGTCCCTCTTGGATCAATGGTCAAGATTTTATCGAGACTTGTAACTCCATGAGCCTTCATTGTGCTTGATCAATGGTCCATATTTGGCCTCGATCTGATAGTTGAGATTATTTCGCGATTTCACATATCGTGAGTTCGAGAGGTGAAAGGCTAGAGCATTTCATACCTTTGACTTTCCAGTCAACGAAATGTTGATCTGTGTCCACGTGTCATGCCCGTAGATGGACAGTCCTCCTTCTTTCGGAATTTTGTATACCCACTTCTCCTTGCACTTTAATGAACGTACAGGTTCTCCCTGATCCAATGATGGTCGGAACTTATGCTCATATCTAACGCCTGATATCTGTCCTCCTCTTCTGCGCATTCTTCTTGTCTACAATAAGATCTAACGGTCCTCCTTCTTTCGGGAATTTAAATGGGATCCAATGATCACCGTCGCTTCTCCTCTCGAGCTTAGGCACTGTGATCGACTCTGCACTAATTACTCCTGAGCTTACTTTGTTCATTTTTTTCATTGATGCTTACTCTGATCTTGTCATCAATGACTTGCCTACAATCCTTTGCACGTTTGTTGCCATCTTTGCTATTGTACTTGCCATCAATGACAAGCATACACTGTCTGTAAAACATGCCAACACGACGAGACTTCACCGGTACCTCCCAGCCAATGCTAGGGGTACTCTTCTTCCCCCTTAGCCTCCCAAGCCACAAAGGGGCCACACACGCTAACAAGAGAATCTGCTAGCTCCTAGCTTGCCTCGCAAGGTTGAGCTACCACTCCTCACTGAGCTGGGTATCCCAACTCCCACAATCTAAGTTAGTCAAGTAGAGATTTTTGCAGCGTAACATTACGCTCACAGAAAAAGATCCTTCATCCTTATCCTCCCTTCATTATATAGAGTCTCAAAGTCCCTTACTTTCCTAATATCTCATTTAGTTAAAGTTTTAAAAATTAATTCCTAAAAATTTCTCCCTGTACAAGTGTCACCCATCCCCTTCATTCCTCCATAAATTAATTTCTTTGATTAATTAATTACCCTTATTTCCCTCACCCACCTAGAGTCACTCCTAGAATCGCTCCTAGGTGTCCCCAAATTCTCTTACAGGTTTTAATGACGTTCCCCATTATTAAATTGCTAGTTCAGTTTTAAATTAGAAAGTTCTTGATGATAGATACCTTACTAAGTTTGACTTTTTGCTTTTTCCCTTTTCTTTTTATGTTTCCCTCTTTTCCTAGTTTCCTAAATATTTTAGATTTCCCTCTTTCCCCTTTTCATTTAGGACTCAAATTAGCAGGTGTAGAAATTAACCCCCTTTTTCCTTTTTCCCTTTTTAGTTAATAATTTTAAATTATCAAAAAATAATAAAACAATTATTTCCCCCTTTTTTTAAATTTTACCATAACAGATTTTTATGAATCATTTAAATCGCTTACCCCCTTCTTGTTACAAGATTTAATGAAGGGTATAATTATTATTTATGTTTTTTTTATTTTTATTTTGTGTGTGTGTGTGTGTGTGTGTGTGTGTATAAAGTTAAAATTTTTCCACTAGCATAATTTAGACCTAGACCTTAAATTTTTGTGTTGGGCGGTATTTTATTAGGGAAATTGTTTTAAAAATTCTAATTATGTTATTCGTCCTAAGGCCGTCTAGGTTCATTCATTTATCATTAACAATGCAACGTTCCCTTTAGGACGCACTAGGTGCTCCAAGGGTGCCACTCGCCTCTTATGTTGCCTTGCGTGACATGCCCTTCAGGACACACCACGTGCTCCAAGGGTGCCACTCACCTCTTGACTGACTTGGTAGACATAAAAAACCCCTAGAGTCAATACTCCACCAGGTGAACTTGTGGGAGACTAAAGGCCTCTAAGGAATAAGGCCTCTACCTTATTGCACACCCCTTAGAATCATTGTGAGCGACTGTCCCAGTCTTCCCTCACGACATCGTGGGTCCTCTCGGACTAGGTAATCATTAACCTACAGTTCAAGCCACGGTGGGAGTGCTAGCAGGTTCTGGCAAGGCTGTTGTCCACACCTCTCCCTCAACATCTCTGGTAGTCATGCGTGACCCCTTAACTTCACATGTGAGTCTGGTCGACAAGCTATCGTCAGCCTTTATCATCAACGAATCATGTCAGAATATATCCATATCATATCATCTAATCAGATGCACTAATATCATAGTAAAACAATCAAACCCCAATGGTACACTCCTCGACTCGATCCGGAGTCCAAGGGGTTCCATTGATCCCTCTGCATCCTTGAGGTCCAAAATCCTGCACACTCAGTAAAACCAAGTCAATAGCACCTGTCTATGTCAATGCAGTAAAACAACATGTCATCAACCCATAACGCCTCATAATCAAAATCAAATGTTTTAATAACATAATAATCTGGATCACTTGCAAGCAAGTGTCCTCAAAGAATAAGTTTGCTCAGTGCGCTAGAGCGAGATGTTACACACCAAGATTATACACCTTGAAAAAATTCTTGAATTTATGAAATAATTTCTGAAACAACGAGAAACATGACAAAGGGTGACACAGTCGGGGATGCATCTAGGGTTTCCCCATCCACTTCCCCTCCTGTAGGTGCTCGACTCTCCTGCAGGTGCTTGGCTCTACTTTCCCATGACAACGCGTGACTAGTGCTCCGTTTGCACGGTCTTTGGCCGGTTGGGGTTCTTTCCCTCCGATTTTCTGGTGGATTTTCCCCCGTGGGCTACTCGGATTTTCCCTTGCCTCTTTCAGTGATGGTGAGTCCTTCTTTGGGATTGGAATACTCATTTTCTTTGCTGGTGGCTTTGCCCCTATGGGCTCCCGCCTTGCCTGCATCGGTTAGGGGTTGGATCTGGTGCTTTGTTTTTTCATGCGGCCATTGGTCTATTGGATCGACGTATACTCTGGTTACTATCATGATGGGAGGTTATTTGACTCTTGAACCTGATAGGGTTTCTTCCTATCAGCGGCTCCCTCCTTTGGAGCTTTGCTAGCTTGGTTTTGAGTCCCTCGACTTGGGATCTGATGTTTGGTGTAGCGATTGCTGGGTATTCTACTCTTTGGAGGTTGGGTTGGAACTTTGAGGTCCATATTTTGTGCGTGCAGTGTGGATCTATGGATCTGTACTTTGAGTTCCTTTCTTGGGCGTGCAGTTATGACTTATCTTTTTGTTGTTGGTTTTACTCAGTTATTGTTGTATTCATTTTCTGCTCTTTTACCCATTTTGGGGGAGTGCTTCATGCATCTGTGTATGTAATTTGGTTCTCTTTGATGAATAAAATTACAAATTTTTCCGANTTTTTTTTTTTTTTTTTTTTTTTTTTTATCTGAAACAACACCTAAAAAACTTTTAAATTTTTGAAACACTAAGATTATACACCATGCAAAATTTGTAAATTTCTGAGGCACCAAGACTATACATTGAAAAAATTATTTCACACCAAGATTATATAAACCCAACAACTCAAATATGCAATCACAATAATTTATGTCAGTAATTTCCTAAATTTCAGTTGAAGTAAACTTGATTAAAAAATGTGCTCTGATAAAAACTTAGGTAGGACATTTACAATACTTCTTTAAATACTATTACATTTATATAACTTGCTTACTTTTAAAAACAAAAGTAAATCAGTCCACCATGCTCCCACAAGTTCATGCCACACTTTGATGTACATATCATGTCTTAAAGGCATGATATGTCATGTTAAAGTCATCAGGGTTGGAGACATTGGACTTACCGGAAATATGCATTCCATTAGTGTTCAATTTTCCTATGAAACTATAGTTTTCATAGCGTATGAGGCAGATAAAATCCCAAGTTCTACCGCCAACGACATTCTCACATTTTTGTGGGACAATAGTTGTTGCATCTTGTGATACATAACAACACGTCCAACTGTAGATGCTGGAAACCAACCTTGCAAAGTTGAAGCAAACAAGGGCGTAGGATCTCAACCCTGCAAACTGCAAGAACAAGTCTAACTGCCCAAATTCACTACAGACAAGATTGTATCCAAAAATCGGAGGAAAATGTATTATAACACACCTGTTAACTAAACATTTAAGGCTGTGAGGCCTGTTAGGTAAACATTTAAGGCTGTCAGAATCATCCAAGGGCCTTGCGTTGTGTAAACATTTAAGAAAGAATGTGTGTGGCAGGCCTCTTTACGTATGTTAAGTACTTAATAATAATAAATAATAATAGTAATAGTAATAATAACAATAGTACAACAAACAGAAAAATATTTATAATTAACAAATCTTAGGATAAATTTACCTAGCAAAAAATGCGAAGACAAACATTCAAACTAATGCTAGCAATAATCCACAAACATTTATGATTCAGAAAGACCATATATGATCAAAAACTTTGGATATGCTAACATATAAAACATTGGGAATATCGAAGCCGACAATAAGACCTCCAATTTGTTATGCAATCAAATCATGACATATATGATATTGTTTATTATATAAAAATCAATGTTTTTAGTTCCCTACTTCCAACAATAGATATTATGCAAATATTTGTGGTCAATGGACAAACTAATATGAAGTCAACGAATTATTGATCGTTATAGTCCCTCTACGCCTTCGACAGGGACTAATAATGTTGAAAAATAGTTAATGAATTCCTTTAATGAGTAGCGTGATGATTTATTTACATGGTTGATTTTTGGAAAAATTAACATTTTGGTTACTTTGAAATTTAAAAAATATTTTAATTACATTTAGTTAGTAAGGTTTAAGAAGTTAAAATAAAAAATATAATATTATTGAATTATGTAATATAAAAAGAAGTGTAATAATGTTGAGAAATGAAATTAATAACGGTAAATCTATTTAAATTTAGATTTATCCAACTTAGATTTATTTGAAACTCATTTTTATTTTAAATTTAGATTTATTTAAAAAGAAAAAATATTTTTAATCATTTAAAAAAATTGTATAATATTATTGAGAAGTGAGGTAAATTAATGTTGAGAAATGATATTAATGAGTGTAAATCTATTTTAAATTTAGATTGATTAAACTTAGATTTATCTTAAACTTAAATTTATCTTAAACCTAGATTTATTAAACATTAAAAGGGATGTAATTTTTTAAATTATATTTTTTTTAATCATTTAATTTCATGTCATGTATTAATTCCTTCATATTAAATGATAAAAAAAATACATTTTAAGAAATTTGATTCCTCTCATGTTTGATAGATCCACGTTTAAGTTGAATCAATATATATCAAATTGGTGTATGAGAACCCCCTTGTTTCTGGGACACCAAATTGGTGTATGACACCCCCTTGTTTGTGGGACAAGGGACCCCCTCTATGCAACGATTTGATTGTTAAAATCTACAAAGGTGTACATAGCCTACCCCCTTCTAGATTTGAACCTACGAAGTCCGAGGAGAAAACAAATGTTCTTAACCATTAGGCCCACTCAAGTTGTATTAAGTTGTCAATTAGTTAATGGATTCCTTTAATGAGTAGGGTGATGATTTATTTACATGGTTGATTTTTGGAAAAATTAACATTTTGGTTACTTTGAAATTTAAAAAATATTTTAATTACATTTAGTTAGTAAGGTTTATTTAAAAAGAAAAATTGGCTTTAAAAAGTTAAAATAAAAAATATAATATTATTGAATTATGTAATATAAAAAGAAGTGTGTAATAATGTTGAGAAATGAAATTAATAACGGTAAATCTATTTTAAATTTAGATTTATCCAACTTAGATTTATTTGAAACTCATTTTTATTTTAAATTTAGATTTATTTAAAAAGAAAAAAATATTTTTAATCATTTAAAAAAAAGGTATAATATTATTGAGAAGTGAGGTAAATTAATGTTGAGAAATGATATTAATGAGCGTAAATCTATTTTAAATTTAGATTGATTAAACTTAGATTGATTAAATTTAGATTTATCTTAAACTTAAATTTATTTTAAACCTAGATTTATTAAACATTAAAAGGGATGTAATTTTTTAAATTATATTTTTTTTAATCATTTAATTTCATGTCATGTATTAATTCCTTCATATTAAATGATAAAAAAAATACATTTTAAGAAATTTGATTCCTCTCATGTTTGATAGATCCACGTTTAAGTTGAATCAATATATATCAAATTGGTGTATGAGAATCCCCTTGTTTCTGGGACACCAAATTGGTGTATGACACCCCCTTGTTTGTGGGACAAGGGACCCCCTCTATGCAACGATTTGATTGTTAAAGTCTACAAAGGTGTACATACCCTACCCCCTTCTAGATTTGAACCTACGACGTCCGAGGAGAAAACAAATGTTCTTAACCATTAGGCCCACTCAAGTTGTATTAAGTTTTCAATTAGTTAATAGATTCCTTTAATGAGTAGCGTGATGATTTATTTACATGGTTGATTTTTGGAAAAATTAATATTTTGGTTTCTTTGAAATTTAAAAAATATTTTAATTACATTTAGTTAGTAAGGTTTATTTAAAAAGAAAAATTGGCTTTAAGAAGTTAAAATAAAAAATATAATATTGTTGAATTATGTAATATAAAAAGAAGTGTAATAATGTTGAGAAATGAAATTAATAACGGTAAATCTATTTTAAATTTAGATTTATCCAACTTAGATTTATTTGAAACTCATTTTTATTTTAAATTTAGATTTATTTACATTTTAAAAAAAGTATAATATTATTGAGAAGTGAGGTAAATTAATGTTGAGAAATGATATTAATGAGCGTAAATCTATTTTAAATTTAGATTGATCAAACTTAGATTTATCTTAAACTTAAATTTATCTTAAACCTAGATTTATTAAACATTAAAAGGGATGTAATTTTTTAAATTATATTTTTTTTAATCATTTAATTTCATGTCATGTA
>JZKD02S1696559.1:344344-354734 GCA_000966675.3 Picea glauca
TCCTACTCCTTCACAATTAAAGCAAAAGAACTGACCTCTATTTTCTTCTTTGAAATCTGAGATGTTGTAATCTTCTTCAACTTCTTCTTCTTCTGCTGCTTCTTCCCTTGCATAATGGTCTTGTATCTTGTCCCAAATATCTTTTGCTGATGCACATGATCCCACCTTGGATTTCACTGAATCTGTCAATCCATCCAGGATGGTATCTATTACCAGTTTGTTGTTCCTTTTTGCTTCCTTCTGAGCTGCAGTCTTTGGTTTCTTCAAAGCATTGTATCTTGAAGCAACTAAGAGCCAAACATCTACCCCAATAGCTTTCAAATAAGTTTCCATTCTATTTTTCCAGTATTCAAAATTGCTTCCATCAAATGGTGGAATCCCATTTGGAATGTTGTCTTCCATTTCTGCATAGGATCTTCCTTCCAATGGTTAAACTATACTGAAGATAACCCGCTCTGATACCAATTGTTGATACTGAGAGGGGGGTGAATCAATATCAAGTATAATTTAAAACCTTTTTCAACTTATACTTAAACCATTACACCAATACACCACTAAGAAAACTACCCAATACACCAATTCACAACTTTCTGAAAGTCTTCTAATTGTTTCTTTAAGCTTACAACTGTCTTTTCATAGCTACCCAATTCACTTTTTCATATCTCCATGCCTATCTATACAGTTGGTCCCTAATTTCCTATCTCACCTGATCCACTTCAGATTGCAGTCATAATCAAGTTTGTAGTGTCCCCAATGGCTTTCTGCGCACATGGTAATATCTTGTTTTCTTTGCGTTTTTTGATGTTATGACTAAATCTTCATTGTGAAAGCATCACTTGGCATCAGATGGGTTAACCACAACACCTAATGGTCTTGTGTTGGTTCTGAAACACACTTAAGAATAAATTTGGTCCTTTCAGCTCCTAGACAATACTAAGCGCATTGGACGTCAGTTGGTTGTTTTGGAAGATTAATAACTATGTGATATTGACGTATAATCTTAGTTTTAATGGGTGAATTAGGATCCTACACATCACAGATGACCCAAAAACTGAAGAAATCTAATTTGGGTGAAGCATCAATGAAAGTGGGACTCAAACTTCCATTAAAAAATGCCTTCAAGCTCAATTTTTCAATGTCTGTCAAAGTGTACTTTTCACCCCTGAAATAGGCTAGTCATATTTTTTTTGGCATCACAATTCCAACACAACTCACAAAATTGAAATCCTATGTCCAAAAGTGCTAGAAAGAAGCGCTTAGGGTTTCTTGCCCGAAATTGGACAAGTCGATCGTTATATAGATAAGATATTTGTTTGGAATGGGTAGTTGGCTCCCCAAAAGTGCCTTTCTATGTACCAAAAGCGCCTCTCTATGTACTTTGTAGTGCAAAAAACAACACTCAAATTCGACGTAGTATGAGCAAGTTATGAGTCTTTAAAGTCATCCAACTACATCGACACTGGTTTGCGGTTTTTTTTTTAAGTTACACCTCCACGCAAAAGTGCTCCAATTGAAAGATTTGTGTTATGCGATTTACAATGTTAAATTTAAATAATTTTTGTTTAATTTAAATTTAAACTATTTAGATTTAAAATCCTATCTAATCCAAAAAAACACAATATTTAAATAAAAATGTTAAATAAAATACAAGTGCTCCAATGGAACTCCGACAGAGTTGGTAGTAACTATTCTGAAGATATCAACAAGCATAAGAGAAAGTGATCTGAAGTCAATTAGAGGATATGAGAACAAGTGATCTGAAACCTAGTGGTCTCCATTGTCAGAGAGATAAAAGAAAATTCGTCGAAGTCATCGACAACCATGAAAATGACGAGCATGAGAACAACTCATTCAACATACCTATTCTTCTTAGTCGATTTGTTTGACAGTGTTGGGGAAGAAAGAGATCGATATACCAATCACGCCAATTATCTATGCCAACCCTTTTATTTCGTGTTTGAAATATTCAAAACCCCAAGGTACAATTTCTCTCGTATACCAATCACAGTCTCTGGTAGATAAAATGGGGACAGTTTTTGGTTTGGCATACTTCGTTACTACTAAAGACGAAGAAAAACACTCTTCTCTAGTCACGAAATCTAAGAAATTCCCTCGTAAAAGAAGAAAACCCCCACAAAATTATAGAAGCCACCACTATGGTTTTTAGCCACCTGTACTATTGAATGAATGAAATAAGTTGAAACTGTAAAACTGCAGAACTTAAACAACTTGCTCGAATGGTGGTATCTATCTCTGAGAAGAGATGTGGCTGCTACGTGCGTCCATCTGAGAATAATGATTGCAATGAGGCTCTAAAGGAATTTTTAACATTATGCATGAATTCCAAAGCCTTAGACATCCAAAAACCTAACCCTAGGAGGTGAAATGCCAAAATTATGTTGGCCCCGATGGGTAAGTTGGTACCTCAACTTCCTGGGGTCGTAACTTTTGTGTATGACCTACATTTTATGCACGCGATAAGCCAATGGAAAGGTATTTTCAAGAACTACACATTACACTGTCAAAATCTGACTTTGTCTACAATTTGACTGTGGAAAGACAAAAAAAAACACTTTTTAGGTCCCTGGAAGTACAAAAAGATGTACTGACATGAAAACTTCCAAACTAAGCCAGTTGGATTAGGTGGGTGGCCACCAATATCCACTTGGAATATGTCTAGGGCTTCAAACAACCATGAAAGTGTAGAACTCACAATTAAAAATAAGTACAGAAGAACGTGATGAACTAAAAACTGTCAAGAGGAGCCAATTGGAATAGGTGGATGGCCACCAATATCCACCTGGATCAATCCTTCCCCCTTAGGAAGCAATGGTCTCCATTGCGTTGATTTTCCCCATCAGGTGAGGAAACTTCTGCTGAATTTCTCCCCTGGTGAGCCACTTTCCTTGATGTAGGAGTTTCTCTGCCTTGAAAACCCGATAAAATTGGATCCTCTGATGGTGAGTGCCCTTGACCTGTGTGTCCACTATCTGATCAGTGGATGCTTGTTCCATGTAGTCAGGGTTGAGATTTTTTTGTGTCAGTTTTTTTGCGTTTTTTGAGGTGTGCAATAAGGGTGAAAAATATGGCCGAAGGAGGTCCACATTCAACATTAGGTGCAAGCCAAGGAAGGGTGGAGTGTTGAGCTCAAAAGTGTTTCTACCCACGACCTTGGTGACAGCATAAGGCCCATAGCAAAGTCAAAGGAGCTTCTGATGGGGCTATGTAAGGCACTCTTTCTGCAAATGTAACCAGACCTTGTCTCCCACCTAAAACTGGTGTGATACCCTATGTTGATCATGGTGTTTCTTGTACTTAGCATTGGCTTTATGCAAAATCTTATGGACCTGTTGGCGAATGTGTTGAATCCGCTCAATGAATCTAGTGGCTTTGTCGACCTTAGAATGAACATGGGAAGACTCTTCCTATGTGGTGGCAAGAGGTAATGTAACATCAATGGGACCCAAGGGTTGGAATCCCAACCTCACCTGCAATGGGAAATGGCTAGTGGAGTTATGGAGAGCCCTGTTGTAGATGTGTTGAACATAGGGGAGAATCTCATCCCAGGTACACAGATGATTATAGTTGTACATGCGTAGGATGTGAACAATCATCTGATTGACGACCTCTATTTGGTCGTTGGTTTGGGGGTGGAAAGTAGTAGATTTAGTGAGCTTGGTGTCCAACAATGACTAGAGACTCGACCAAAATGTGCTAAGGATCCTGTTGTCCCAATCGGAGATGATGGTCTATGGTATCCCAAAATGGACCCACACTCGTTCGAAGAAGAGCTTGGCAGTATCTGCCACTGTGATGGTCTTCTTGCAGGATGTGAGGATGACCATCTTCAAAAATTGATCTACTACCACAAATACACAATCATTTCCTTTCTTGGTGGAAAGAAGGCCAAATATGTAATCCATTGAGATGGATTCCCAAGGATTCTCAGGAGTAGGAAGAGGGGTGTATAATATTTTCTTCTTGATGGATAGCTTGGAAATGGCACAGGAAGTGCTAGATATGATATACTTTTTGACGTCTTGTTGGATTTTTGGCCAATAAAAATGTTTCTATAGAACGACCACAATTTTATCCACATCAAAATGTCCTGCCATCCGACTGTAGTGAGCCTCCCAGCTCAGCTTTGCATGCTCACTTTCCAGAACTCAAAGATGACCAAGATGACATAATGGTACATCCTGAATGTGAAAATCGGTGGCATTCCCGCCTGTACCCAAGAGATGATAGGTTGTGTCGAAGTCTGAATATTGTTGATAAAGTTGGGGCCACTCAAATGCCCCATGTCCACAGGAATGGAGCATGATGGTGAGTCCAGCCACTGAAGGTCGATTGAGGTAGTCAACAACACAATTTGTGCCCCCTATATTATACTTGATGTTGAGATGGAACTATTGCATGTAGGTGGACCACTTTAGATGGCGATCGTTCTGTAACTTCCCATGTGTATGTATGAACTGCAGAGGCTTGTGATCAGTGTGGATGATTGTCTCCTTTCCCAGAATGTAATGTTTCCATTGATTACATGCTTGTACAATGGAATACATTTCCTTGTCATAAGTGGGGTATTTTTGGATAGTATATGAGAGTGTCTCACTATGGTATGCCATCAGATGATCATGCTAAGTGAGAACTACGCTGACAACATAGTCGGATGCATCAGTCTCAATATGGAACAATTGTTGCAGATCGGGTGAGGAGAGTACTAGAGAAGAGCACAAGCAATGCTTGAGATCATCAAATGCTCATTATTATTCCTTCCCCCACACAACGTTTCCCTTCCACCGCCCTTGGTTACTTGGCTGAGGGCCCATGCAATATGGGAGAATCCCAACATGAATCGTCGGTAAAACTTGGCCAATCCCAGGAACCTTTGAAGCTTTGTTAGTGTGGTCAGGGCCAACCAATCACGGATGACTTGAATCTTAGCTGGATCAACATGTACCCCATGCTCATCAACAATGTAGCCCAAGTATTGGACCATGTTCATGCCAAATGAGCACTTTTCCAAGTTGGCATATAGCTTGTGCTACCACAAAGTGCTCAAAAACTGTTGAATATGTTGCATGCGATCCTCCCATGTTCTATTGAAGATGAGGATGACATCTAAATATACCACCACAAAAGAGTTGGTGAAGGGTCTCAATACATCATCCATCAACCTCATAAAAGTGTTGGTGCATTTGTTAAGCCAAAGAGCATGACCAATTGTTCGAAGAGACCTTCTTTAGATTTGGAAGTTGTCTTCCATACATCAGTTGGTTCGATGGGAACCTGGTGGTAGCCAGACTTTAGATCAATCTTGCTGAAGAAATTTCCCCCCTTGAGTTGGTCAAGAAGGTCATCAATTCTAAGAATTGGCTACCAGTTCCTGATTGTGATTTTTGTTAATGCTCTATAATCAATGCAGAGCCGCCAGGTCCCATCTTTCTTCTTCACCAGTACAATTGGACTTCTGCAAGGGGAGGAGTTGGGTTTGATGTGCCCCTTTTGAAGAAGCTCTTGGATTTGACACTTGATTTCACCATTTTCCATCAACGAGCGACAATAGACTGGTTCATTAGGTAGAGGTGAATCGGGGGCTAGATCAATTGGATGCTTGACTTGGAAGTGCATCTATACCTCGATGGGTGAGGAGAATATGTCTCTATACTCTTCCACGATCCCATCCACTTTCTTCTATTGCAAAGAGAGGCTCTCTATAGAGGCCACAGATGTGGAATCGACCTTCTACTTACTGTGAGAACGGATCACAAAGAAGACAAACTTCCTAGTCTGTGAAATGACATTACTGCATTGCTTAGCAGAGATTAAAGAAATAGTGGTAGGTGGCACCACCTATGGTATCCTGTACAATTGTCTACCCAAAGTAATAATAACATTGGGGGGTCTAGACTCCTACACAACATGACGCTTCCACAAATATGGGTGTCCTAAAAGAACATCACAATTTTCAAGGGGAGCAATATCGCATAATACCTCGTCTTTAAAAGGCTTGATTCCATAAGGCAGGCAAAAATATTGGCTGACACGAAGATCTTTTCCTTGGCTAAGCCAGCCGATGGTCCAGGGTTGCAGGTGCGGTGTCGTCGAAAGGTCCAACCACTTGAAAACCTCTATTGATATCAGGTTTTTCTGACTTCCGCTATCGACAATGAAGTGAAGTGGATCCCCCTTTACCCACATTTATGAGTGAAAGAGGTGTTCCCCTTCGTCTGGTTCTTCTGGTTCACTTGGTTGGACTTTGGTGGTAGAGACCATGGAACTCGGTTCAACATCGATAATCCACTTCCCTCCTCGATTTGATTCAGATTCAGAATCGGGCTCTGAATTAGAATATTTCATCTTGGCCATGAGTGACTTCTTGGAGCGACATTCTTCAATGTTGTGCAATGAGATTTTATGGTATTCACACAATTTTCTCGTGTCCTTCTTTGAATTCTCATTTCCCTTCTTGTGTTGTGGCTTGGGATGGGTGTACTGAGAGTGGCCATGTTTTCCCTATCCCTTGTTGTGTGGGTTGGTTCCACCTTTGCCTTACTTCGACTATGAGGAGTTTGCAGATCCAAACTCTCACCTCTTCTGCTTAAATTTTTGCTCGATCTTGACAACATATCTATACGTCGTACTGAGTGATGCGATGTCGAGAAACTCCATTTCTGTTTGAATGTATCTATGAAAACAACCATGGTATTTTAGCACCAGATGTCATTCGGAGTATTTGATACCCAATTTGGTGTGTAGGGTATGGAAAATATTGGTGAAATTTGGTACTTTCTGGTCCCTTTCCTAATGCAGGGTGGTCCATCTAGTGTACTAGTCCTTGTAGCTTCCAACAAGTTAGTATTGTTCTTTAATGGCATCCTTGAAGTAATTCCATGTGGGGGAGACCAAAAATATTTCAGATTCCTCTATGTCCCTTTGCTCAGAGTAAGTATCCCACCATTCCATAACATGGGGGACGACCTTGAGGAGTGCAAAAGTAATTTTTTCCTATCAGAAAATTTGTGGACCGAAAAATACCCTTCGAGCAGATTCAACCATTTATATACAACATCCCCATCTATCAGTCCTTCAAATAATCGAATATCAAAATTTAATTTTATCTTGAAGGGGGTTGCATTGCCATTTGATGAAGAATCTTCTTTTGCTGGCAGTCGCCGAAGGATCTGTGCAAAATTTTCCATCATTTTGTTCCTTTTTCACGCAAGGGATTCCTCGAACAACATTTTAAAAGGATCTCCTACTCCATCATATTTCTTTTCACCCCCCATGGGTTGTTCTCAAGCTCAGTGTGACCGATCTTGCAATGAATTGATTGGTTCGAGTCCCAACTTCTTGTACCTATATCTTGTCGGGGACATGCACGAAGAAAAATAAATGAAGAGCAGACTGCTCTGATACCATTGATTTGGATTTATGAGAGGAACACAATGAATAACATACTCCATACAATAAAACAAAGATAGCAACAGATATCCAATGAACAATAACTCTTATTGAATGAATGAAATAGGCCGAAATTGTAAAACTGCAGAACTGAACAAAATGTTCGAATGGTGGTAGCTATCTCTGAGAAGAGATTTTGCTGTTACGCGCATCCGTTTGAGTAGAATGATTACAATGAGGCTCCAAATGATTTTTTAACATTATGCATGAATTCCAAAACCCTAGACATCCAAAAAACTAACCCTAGGAGGTGAAATGCCAAAAGTTATGTGGGTCCCGATGGATAAGTTGGTACCTCAACTTCCCAGGGTCATAACTTTTGCATACAACCTCCGTTTTAGGCACATGATAGCCCGTTGGAAAGGTATTTTCGAGAAATACACATTATGATGTCAAAATCTATATTTATCTATAGTTTGACAGTGACAATCCAAAAAAAACATTGTTTATTTCCCCAAAATGGCCCTGGAAGTACATAAAGATGTACTAACATGAAATCTTCCAAACTAAGCCAATTGGATTATGTGGGTGGCCACCAATATCCGCTTGGAATATGTGTATGGATTCAGATAGCCCTAAAAGTGTAGAACCCATAATTACAAAGAAGTACATAAGAACGTGTTGAACTAAAAATCATCAAGAGGAGCCATTTGGAATAGGTAGATGGCCACCAATATCCACTTGGATCAAGAAGGCCAAGAGGGAGTATAATGAGTTTGTCTGCTAGCTTGTCGAGTTCATTAAAATGAGTGAAAAAAGAGTTTTGGAGAGGTAGGTGTATAAGAAGAGGGAAGAAGAGGAGAAGGCAACACGATAGAAGCTTCGACGTGATAAATTGGAGCTTGTGAGGGCGAGGTGGTACTAATGGTAGTCAAACCCCTACCATAACACCTCTGCACAACTTTCTTGTCAACCTGTGTACTCCATCGATGTCAACTAGCTACCACTCCCTAGGATCCAAATCCCAAAGACAACATCATCAATTACAAAACTAATAAACTAATAAAATTTCAAATAATTACCAAAAACAAATCATAAAAAATTAACCGAAAAGAAATAAACTATATAATTTTTTTTTTATATTACCTATTTGTATAGTAAAATTAATTACTTAGAACGATCACAAATTTTCCATATACACATAACAATGTCACTCTATCCAACTTCAAAAAAAGCCTTAAGAAATAAACACTCTAAAATCTTTAATATGCAACCTCTTATCCATAAAGAAGAAAATACAAAGAGATTCACCTATATTTAAGATGCTCAACGTGGAACTTCTTCTCCCTTCATCATTGGTTCAACACTTGTATGATTTTTTTTTAACTTCTTCATTCTCCATTGATGCCAATCAATGAAAAAGTTGAGATATTCAAGGAAGTCTCGAAGATTAATTTAATCCATTCCCATTACCATCATAGGAAGACTTTCACACATGACAATTCCCATTCCTATCACCATCATATGAAAAAGTCTTGAGCTTAATTGAACTTTTCTCCATAAATAATGACACTGATATAAATTTACTTATACAAAAACATTATATAAAGAACATACACATGTCTTGTTTTCCATTTGACAATGATTTAAATTTGCATTTTTTTAATTGAAAGAAAAACATTATACACAGAGCATGTCTCGTTTTACTATTAGTTTTATAGTAAAGAACATATACATGTCTTGTTTTCCATTTGACAATGATTTAAATTTGCATTTTTTTAATTGAAAGAAAAACATTATACAAAGAGCATGTCTTGTTTTACTATTAGTTTTATACAAAGAACATGTCTTGTTTTATTTTACTATTAGTTTTAGTGTGTCTAAAAAGTAATCTTAAATATTTCCAATACTCAGTTTACTGTTTTAAAAAGTCTTTTAAAAAATGTCTTGTTTTCCCATTTGACAATGATTTAAATTTAAATTTGCATTTTTTTTTTAAGAAAAAACATTATACAAAGAACATGTCTTGTTTTACTAATAGTTTTATACACAGAACATGTCTCGTTTTACTATTAGTTTTCAAGTGTGTCTAAAAAGTAATCTTAAATATTTCCAATACTCAATTAACTCTAGTTAAAAAGTCTTTTAAAAAGTAATTGTAAGTAAAAAGTCATTTAAAAAAATAATAATTGGCTCACTATAATTATATTAACATTTTAAAATTACATTAATATTTAAGAAAGTAGTTTGATCATGGTGATGTGGAGTTTAATGATGAAAGTTTTACATGTCAACAATAGCATTAAGAAAGTTACTTGATCCTTTGTGTATTTTGATCATCGTGATGTGGAGTTTCATGATGAAAGTTTTACATGTCAACAATAGCATTAGCATTTTTATAGGGAGGATTAATCTTATAATGCAAAATAATTTATGAGATTGATTAAATATAGTCTCAAAGTTTAGATTTATGCTCCAACCAAAACCCACTACATTTGTGTTGCTTAACATATTCGATTTATTCGCATATCTAAAGGTATATCTGTCTCATTTCACTAATAAGATTAAGAAGGAGAATATATTATTCCAGTGAAAATCTTACCGAGGTGTTTATGTATTTTGTTGTTGTGGTGTCATTGTTATGGTTTTTCCAAAGTTCCAATTCTAAGAATAAGTCAAATACTCCAAGCTAACATTAAAATTTCACAAATGCTCGTGAGTTGTCACTTTAACAAACCACAACCCTCAAGATTGAAATTCATAGTTGTTGATTGAAAATGAATACTCTGCTATAAATTAATATTTAATTTACTTCAAGTAATGTGGTTCAAGATAACAAACCATAGGTTGTGAGTTCCAATTCACTCAAATGTACCAAAAATGATTACTCGTGTTGCACTACTAAGTAACTTTCTGCCAAATTGACATTAATTTTGCATAGTAAAATTAATAAATGGTGGGTGTTAAGATAAGTCCTCCCACC
>JZKD02S1696559.1:356484-372792 GCA_000966675.3 Picea glauca
AAGAAACATAAGTTGGCGAGTGGCACCCTTGGAGCACGTGGTGTGTCCTGAAGGGCACGTCGCATTGATGTTGATGAAGGAACAAACCTAGATGGCCCTAAGACATTTAACACATAAGAAATTCTTAAGTGACTTCCCTAAATAATTGTCACCCAGTTCAGAATCTAAACCTAAGTCTAAAACTTCTCTAGGGTAAAATTTTGTTTAGCCTTAAGAAAAAGACCCTATAAAAATAAAAATAAAGATATAAACGAAAACCCACTTAAGTAATAGTTTTAGTCTTCTTAAATTTAGAGGGTAAAATTAAGAGAGAAATAATTTAATTAAAATCTGTGGTTTTAAATTGTAAAGAGGAAATAAATTATTTAACTTGGGGAAGTATAAAAAGATTTAAATTAATAATAAAGGGAAAAGAGTAAATAGCGCAACTGCCATTTTGGCTCTGATAAAAAGGGGAAAGAAGGGAATAATAAGAATTAGGAAACTAAGTAATGGAGGAAACATAATTAAGGAAAGTTGGGAACTTATGGTATCAGAGTGGGTTCGACCCGCGACTTGGGATTCGCTACGACTTTCGTTGACATGATTAGATTTGATTATACTGTTGCTGATCAAGTTGATTGTGTGCGTGAAGATAATCATGGTTAGAGGATGTCGTGGAGGCAAACGACGGGGTGCTAGGGGAGGAGGAATGACGCCTCCAGTAGCATCCACGCCTGAGGGGTCTAACCCCCAGGGAGGCGAGCAGGTTATTGGACATGAGCTGATAGTAGTTGGAGATGTTGTTGGGATGATGAGATCTTTTCAGCGCATGTCCGAGGCACTGATTAGCCGATTGGACAGAGATGAGGCCCGGGCGCCGACACCCGCTGAGGTTCCACCGCGTGCACCAGCTGTTACAGGTAGCATTCACCGTGAACTCGAGAAGGTTAAATTTCTCGAGTTCTTTGGTGCCCCGGACGACGCCGCTGCCGAGGCATGGTTGGAGAATATGGTGATGTGCTTCACACTTCGCGATTATACCTCCAAAATGAAGGTCCGCATGGTGGTCTTTCAACTGAAGGGGAGCGCTCTTCTATCGTGGAAGACACTCCTGCCGCAGCTGAACATGGTCGTTCAAGAAGTGTCATGGGAACTGTTCGAGGAATGGTTCCGAGAGAGGTACCTTTCAGAGGAATTCATTAAGCGTCAGCTCAATGAGTTCAATGCATTACAACAGGGAGGTCGTACGGTTCCCGAGTACGAGGCACATTTTATGGAGTTGCTTCAGTATGCTCTACACCTTAACACTGAGAAGCTCAAGGTCAACAGGTTCGTGTTTGGCCTTAACGATAGCCTGCGTGCAAGGTTAGGATCTTGATGCCTCAAACCTTGCACGACATTGTCCAAAAGGCCCTCATAGCAGAGGAGGAGCTTATCAGTGGGGGTCAGACCAGGACTCCAGCAAGACCAGTAAGGCACGGTTCATCTGGTACACCGCAGCATCAGACCCCAGCGAGACATACACCGGGATATCATGGCTTCCAGAGAGGATATACTTTCACTACACCCTGACGACTGCTGCCTCAGTAGCAGGCACCTTATTGGGGACCATAGCATCAACAGCACCGACACTCGCCGCAGAAGCAGTTTAGGCCTATTCAGCAGAACATACCAAGGTTCCAAGCTAGTGGGCCATCATCTTCTACTTCGGGTATTAGGACTACTGGGCCAGAGAAGGGGTGTTGGATGTGTGGGGAGCCACACTACCAAAGCGACTGTCCTATGGAGAGGACCAGATTGTCTGGATCAGCCGGAACCGCTACAGTGGGAGTTATGGGCAAGGCCCATCGGATTCATGCAGTGGTACATAATCGACAAGCAGAGCACCAGTCGATTGTGCTCGAGACGACAGGTACTGTTGCTTACCAGACCCTTAGTATTTTGATAGACCCAGGTACTACTGAGAGTTTCATTTCTGGTGCAGTGCTAAAAAGGATTAAGGTAAAGGCAGTCGAACAGGATGAGCTTAGCTTCATAGAGATGGCTTTGGGAGCCAAACAGAAGGTTGGAGGAAAGGTTACGGGCTGTGCCCTTAACTTGGGAGAGTTTGTCACGAGGGTCAACTTGTACATCACGATCTTAGGATCTTATGACGTCGTGATTGGTATGGATTGGTTGGAATCGCATGAGGCAATACTCAATTGTAACACGAAATGGTTGATCTTGGTCGATGATGAAGGACAGAGATGTGTGATTGTAGGATGGAACCAGGGAGTATCCCTGAGGTTCGTCTCTTTCTTATAGTTACAGAAGAGTATGCACAAGGGGTGCAAGATTTATGCGATCCTCACGCTAAATGAAAAGGGAGTATCGAAAGGTCTAGAACACCTTTCGGTGGTGAAGGAGTTTGCGGACGTATTTCCAGAGGAGTTGCTT
The DNA here is from genome assembly GCA_000966675.3 of Picea glauca. Classification (NCBI taxonomy): domain Eukaryota; kingdom Viridiplantae; phylum Streptophyta; class Pinopsida; order Pinales; family Pinaceae; genus Picea; species Picea glauca. Next base: position 358,903 of record JZKD02S1696559.1, read on the forward strand.
GGGATGCCGTCGGAAAGGGAACTGGAGTTTACCATAGACCTGAAACCGGGGACCGAACTGATAGTGATAACGCCTTATCGGATGTCGACCCCGGAGTTGCAAGAGTTGAAAATGCAACTGAAGGAGTTGTTGGACCTGGGACTGATACGACCTAGTTTGTCACCGTGGGGTGCACCAGCTATTTTCATACGAAAGAAGGACGTATCATGGAGGCTTTGCATTGACTACCGTCAACTTAACAAGGCTACGATCAAGAATCAGTATCCCTTACCAAGAATTGATGATCTGTTCGATCAAATGAAGGGTGCGACGGTGTTCTCCAAGATCAATTTGCGATCAGGGTATCACCAGTTATGGATCAAGGAGGATGATATCCCTAAGACCGCCTTTAAGATGAGATTTGGACATTACGAATTTACTGTTTTACCTTTTGGACTGACAATGTCCTAGGAGTATTTATGAGTTTGATGAACAGGGTGTTCCGTGAGTACTTGGACAAGTTCATCCAAGTATTCATTGACGATATTTTGATCTACTCTCGGACGATGGAGGAGCATGATGAGCACTTGCACTTGGTACTACATTGTCTGCGAGAGCACAAACTGTATGGGAAGTTTTCCAAATGCTCTTTTTATCAATCGAAGATTCACTACTTAGGGCATGTCATTTCCGGTGAAGGCATCGCCGTGGATCTGGCCAGGGTTGAGGCTATTATGGAATGGCCTGCACCGACGAATGTCACAGAAGTGCGTTACTTTATGGGTTTAGCAGGATATTATTAACGGTTTGTCGAGGGATTTTCAAAGATAGCAAATCCGATCACGAAATTGCAAAAGAAAAAAAAGAAGCTTGTTTGGACCGAGAAATGCACGGAAGCATTTCGGAGGCTTAAGGAGTTGTTGAAAACAACGCCGATACTCAAGGTCCTTGACATGGATGCAGACTTCTTGGTATGCACAGATCCATCCAAGGAAGGTTTAGGTGGAGTCTTGATGCAAGACAGACGAGTGACTGCTTACATTTCGAGAAAATTGAGAAGGCATGAGGAGAACTATGCGACGCATGACTTAGAGTTATTAGCCATCGTATATGCCTTGAAGGTTTGGAGACACTACCTTGTGGGATGAAAATTTGAACTAAGGACTGATCATTGTGGACTGCAACACATTTTTACGCAAAGTAACCTGAACGCGCGACAACGACGTTGGTTGGAATTGCTTAGCGAGTATGAATTTGAGATTACTTACATAAAGGGAATGGTGAACTGAGTGGCGGATGCTTTATGTCAGAGGCCACACATATTTTCGGTGTTGCCTCTTCAGAAAAATATACGTGAGAAGATTCTCACTTTACAACATGATGATGACTGGTACAAAGAGGTCGAGGGTTTTTTCGGACAAAACACAATGATGGTACCACGATATGAGGGATTTTCTTTTGATAGCGATGGGCTATTGAGGTTTAGAGGTCAAATTTATGTACCGCCAAACGACGAGTTGAGGATGTTGATCCTGAGCGAGGCTCATAGAGAAGTTTACATGGCTCACCCAGGAGTCACCAAGATGAGGGCAGACCTTAAACCCTTATTCTTCTGGAAGGGAATGAAGGTCGACATAGTCAAATTTGTGGCTATATGTCTAGAGTGTCAGCAGGTAAAGGCTGAACATAGACACCCGACTGGATTACTTCACCCACATGCCCTTCCGGAATCAAAATGGGAAGTTATTTCGATGGATTTTATTGTTGGATTGCCAGTGACGGCGAGGAGACACGACTCAATTTTTGTAGTAGTAGACACTCTGACAAAGAGTGCTCACTTTATTCCTGTGCGTATGACGTATCAGGCACCTGACATAGCGAGGGTTTTCATCAGTGAGATTGTGAGGCTGCATGGCGTGCCTAAGAAGATTATATCCGATCGAGGATCGGTGTTGATTGGACGATTCTGGATGAGTTTCCAAGAGGCCTTGGGAACTCAACTTAACTTTAGTACTGCGTATCACCTAGAGACTGATGGACATACATAACGAACAAACCAAACCTTGGAAGACATGTTGTGCATGTATGCGATGGACCAACCAAAGCATTGGGAAGAATTCTTGCCGCTAGTAGAGTTCACTTACAACAACAGTTACCAGAGCACCATTAAGATGGTGCCTTTCGAGTTCTTTATGGGCGACCGTGTCGAATGCCCTTGATTTGGGATCGACTTGAGGACAGGGTCTTGGTGGGACCAAAAGCGATCCAAGAAAGGGAAGAGCAAATGAAAACCATAAGACAAAGGATTAAAGAAGTGCAGGATCGACAGAAGAGTTATGCTGATGCACACCGAGTCGACCGTAGTTACGAGGTCGATGATCAAGTCTTCTTGTGGGTTAAATCACATAAGAGTTCGATCAAGTTTGGAAAGGGAGCTAAACTCTCTCCTAGGTTCGTGGGACCTTTCGAGATTGTGGAGAGAAAGGGGCCCGTGGCCTATCGACTAGCCTTGCCTGATTCTTTGAGGCGTATGTACGATGTTTTTCATGTATCTGTTTTGAGACATTATATTAGTGATCCTACACACGTGATTGACATGAGTTCCTTGCAGGTATCGGACGAGGGAGTGCTCACGGTTGAGTTAGTCCGCATCTTAGATCATCATGTTCGATAGTTACGACGTCGAACGGTAGATCAGGTCAAGGTCCAGTGGGGCAGTTACAGTCCGCACTCGGTGACCTAGGAGGACGCATATTATATGCGCCAACAGTTCCCATTTTTGTTTGATAGATAGACTTATGATATCGTGATACTTTTATTTCGGCATTTATACTGAGAAACTTTGGGACGAATTTTAGACCAAGAGGGGGTGTATGTAACATCCCACTTTGGCGCACTGAGAAAACTTATTCTTTGAGGACACTTGCCTGCAAGTGATCTGGACTGTTATGATATTAAAACACATATCCTTGATTATGATGCGTTACGATAGATGACATGATGTTCTACTGCCTTGACATAGACAAGTGCTATTGACTAGGTTTTACTGAGTGTGTAGGGTTTTGGACCTTGAGGATGCAGAGGCATCGATGGAACCCCTTGGACTCCGGATTGAGTCAGGGAGTGTGCTATTTGGGTTGATTTATATACTATGATATTTCATTGATTTGATGATATGATGTTGACATGTTCTGACACGATTGTGGATGATGCAGGCTAACGATAGCTTGCTGACCAGACTCACATATGGAGTAAAGGGGCCACACACGATTTCCAGAGAGGTTGAGGAGAGGGGTGGACAATAGCCTTGCCACAACCTACTAGCACTCTCACCGTGGCTCGAACTGTAGGTTAACGATTACCTAGTTCGAGAGGATCCACGATGCTATGAAGGCAGACTATGACAGTCACTAACAATGATTCTAAAGGGCGTGCAATAAGCTAGGGGCCTTACTCCTTAGATCCCTTAGTCTCTCACAAGTTCACTTGGCAGAGTGTTGACTCTAGGGGTTATAGATGTCTACCAATCAGCCAAGTTGGCGAGTGGCACTCTTGGAGCACGTGGTGCATCCTGAAGGACACGTCGCGCGAAAGAAACACAAGTTGGCGAGTGGCACCCTTGGAGCATGTGGTGCATCCTGAAGGGCACGTTGCGCAAAAGAAACATAATTTGGGGAGTGGCACCCTTGGAGCACGTGGTGCATCCTGAAGGGCAGGTCGCATTGATGTTGATGAAGGAACAAACCTAGATGGCCCTAAGACATTTAACACATAATAAATTCTTAAGTGACTTCCCTAAATAATTGTCACCCAGTTCAGAATCTAAACCTAAGTCTAAAACTTCTCTAGGGTAAAATTTTGTTTAGCCTTAAAAAAAAGACCCTATAAAAATAAAAATAAAGATATAAACGAAAACCCACTTAAGCAATAGTTTTAGTCTTATTAAATTTAGAGGGTAAAATTAAGAGAGGAATAATTTAATTAAAATCCGTGGTTTTAAATTGTAAAGAGGAAATAAATTATTTAACTTGGGGAAGTATAAAAAAGATTTAAATTAATAATAAAGGGAAAAGAGTAAATAGAGCAGCTGCCATTTTGGCTCTGATAAAAAGGGGAAAGAAGGGAAGAATAAGAATTAGGAAACTAAGTAATGGAGGAAACATAATTAAGGAAAGTTGGGAACTTATGGTAAAAAGCGAGGTCAACATAGTAAAGAATCTGCAATTAAGAACCTTTTAATTTGAGCTAATTTAGCAACTTCATTTTTAGGGAAATTATTTAAAACATGTAAGGGGATCTAGGAACACCTAGGAGGAAATTTAGGAGCAACTCTAGGTGGGTGAGGGAAATGAGTAATTTAATAATTTAAAGAAAATAATTATTTGAGGAAAGAGGGGGATGGACGACACTTGTGTGAAGGAGAGTATTTAGAATATTTTTATTAAAACTTAATTAAAATGTGATTTAAGGAAAGTTGGAGGTTGAAAAAACTATATAAAAGAAAGGGAAGATGAGGAAGAAAGGGAATCAACTGTTAGCGTAACGTTACACTGCCGGAATTGTGACTTGACTGATTACTTGTGGAGAGTTGGGATTTTCCAGCTTGGATAGGAGTGGTAGCTCGACCTTGCGAGGCGAGCTGGGAAGTTAGACGGACCATCTGGATTGTGTGTGGCCCCTTTGCGGCTCATGGGGCCAAGGGGGAAGCAGAGTACCCCTAGCGATTGGCTGGGAGGTACCGGTGTAGTCTCGACGGTCGGCGAGGGGAGCAACACAGAACAGAAGCGGTACAGAGCGCGCGGTCATCATTCGAGGCGGGAGTTAAGGAAACGATATGTTTTCATTTTGCATGATAGAAGGTATTAGGACCTTGGCCCTCTCTTATTGTTATCAACATTTTTTTATTGGCATTGTGAGATGAAAAATACTTCACTTCAATCTGCTTGGATACTCGTTGGATCGATTGGTTTTCTTACCTTGTTCTTCTGCGACTGAAATTGTGTTATAGTTATAAGATATTTCTTCTTACTCTGTTGTTTCATGTCAGTTGGGACAAAAGAGATTTATGGCTGTGTGTTTATATGACTGTGAGCGTTTATATCTTACTGTGGAGATTTTGTATTTCTATAGGTGTTTATAAATGATGGTGGGTGTTTTTATATATGTCTATGGGCGTTTGTAATGATGGGGGAATTTATATCTTACTGTGGGCATTTTGTATTGTTGTAGGCGTTTATAAATTATGGTGGGCATTTCTAAATATGGCTATGAGTGTATTGGCGTTTTTGTTTGTAAAAGTTGTTCTAAGAATTCGTTCTGGCTACGAGTGTATTGACATTTTTGTTTTGTAAAATTTGTTCTAAGAATTCATTCTGGCAATGAGTGTATTGGCATTCCGTTTTTTCAAAATCGTTCTGGCAAATGTGATTTGGCAATTCGTTTTACTGGTAATTCATTTTACTATTCTGGTAATTCGTTTTACTATTCTGGCAATTCATTTCACTGTTCTGGCAATTCGTTTTATGTGTTCTGGCAATTTGTTTTATGTGTTCTGGCAAATCGTCTTACTGTTCTGGCAATTCATGTTCTGGGAAATGAAGCTGCATATAAAGCAATTGCATGGATGGTGATAGCTAGTAGGAAATGAAGATTTACTGTTATTATTTTTTAGTTTCTGTATGCAGAGTGACCGTACACCTTGTATTGAGAAATCAAGAATGCTATTTTCTGTGGCTTGGGTGAACGTTGCTACTGTAATATTCATTACTAGATTATAATGCCATACCGATTGCATTGTGTTAATCAATCTTCTAATTCCTTGGGCATGAAATCATAAGCTATTGTTTCCCACCACATTTCAAGTTGAGATTAGAGGCACAAAGAATGTAATATGTATTAGTAGGGCACATTATCTAATTTACCATTACATTTGTGAACTGGATAATTGAAAGAAAAGTTATTTGGAATTTTCCCATTCATAGATTGTTTGGTGGAGTTGGGTAAAGAAATTCCTCTTATTAGACTGTAATTAACCATGTGCATTAATTGCAAAGAAATTAAAAAATGCGACTGTAGGCTCTCCGTCAAACTGATCTAAACAACCCAAAATCATCAAAGGTTGCCCTGATTTCTTTTATTTATTCATTGCTTTTAGGTTTTTAGGCTTGCTCCATTTAGCATAACATCCATGCAAATTCCAATGCTGGCTTTAGACGATTTTAGAATATTACTGAAATGGTGGAGCATCTCTTAAATGGTAATTCTTAATTATTTAATTATTCTTGATTAAAACTTGAATGAGTTAATGATTTTAGTATGTTGCGTTATTATGGAATTCTAATCTTAGATTGATGTTAATGTTGCTTTAAACGATGAATCATAACTATTCGTTGTTAATCCATGAAGGAGATAATTGATTTTTGAACATCGCTTTAATTATAAATTAAAGGTTAAAATTCCGCTTTAATTGATAAATTGTCACCATTCATTATTCTGGATTAAAATTGAATTGAGTTTCATGATTTAGGATGTTGCTTTATTTATGATAGTATAATTATAGATTAATGCCATTTGTTTCTTAAATGATAAATCATAACTCTTCATTTTATTTATAGTTAATGCATGAACTAATTGATTTTAGACTATTGCGCTAACCTTAAATTAAATGTTAAGGTTGCTGTAAATGAAAACTTTTAACTAGTCATTATTCTTGATTAAATATGGATCAATTATTGGTTAAATGTTATCCTAGTTGAGAACAGACTTGTACAATAAGGTCCTGGAATGATTAATTTTAGAAGGTACCTAGATGACAAATTTTGATCTATAGTTGCACGATGGAATGGCCTTAAGACTAGGGTAGATTGTAGTCCTTGTTCAACTAATGTTGTACAGGGTCGTAAACTTATGTGTGCTTAGTCTGCTAGTGTCGGGCGGGATGTAGACACCTCCATGTAGCCTAGTATATAAGGTTGTGTGTGTGATTATTTTCTGTGTAAAGAATCCAATGCCATATCAAGAGTCTCAGGCCCTTTAATGACAGGGTTTCCAATCTTGCAACACACCTCTAAGGTCGTATCAGTAGTCTCGGACTCTTAAAGGCAGAGTTCCCACCACTGTGACCTCCTGACAGAGATTACTAGTTTCTTCCTGAGCAGTCGGCCAGGAGCCTATCTGACATTCTCTCTCTCCAGAGCAGAGAACTAAGATTAAACGCCCTGCTTTCCTGTGCAGAAATAGTAAACTCTACTACTATGGATTCTTCCATCTGTGTTCGTACTATACTAACAACATATGTCGTTTAATGCTTGCAGTTACTTGTTGTGCGCCTTATGTCTTCTTGTTGTGATCATCATGGTTGCATCTTGTTAGTCATCGGGTGGCGACGTAGAGTCAAGTGTGTTTGTTTCCCTTTTACATGCGTGCACACACCTTAAACAAAAAAAAAATTGCACCTGTTATCAGAGTTGTTTTTGTAATGAGGAGGTTGTCACAGATAACTTCAATTTTTCTCATTATAGTAACAAATTTGCTTAGTAACTATTTGGACTCTGTGAAACTAATATAGACATGTGAAAGGTGTACGTCTAGACTTATTTGTGAGTTTCACAATATTATATTTTGTTGTTATATGTTTGTGATGATGATGATTATGTGATTTGGTTAAAAATGTAAATTTAAATGTGGAATTTTGGTACATGGATACCGGTTTAAGTTATGTTGTGAATGTGTAATATATGAAAGGCATGATAAAAATAAACATACATTTCTTAATTGAACGTCAATACAAATATGGATTCTTATATGAAATTATGACATATATACATGGATATGAGTATTGGTGAACTAAGTTGCAGATTGACAAGTTATGTAATGACCAAATGATTGTAGTGTTGACGTAATTTCGATGTCGTAGACATCCAAAAAATAATGTATGTTATAAGTCGTACTTATGATTTAATTTATGGTTTCAAATATTGCTATGATCTGTGGTATGTGTGGTTTTGATAGGACACATGACCTTCCCAGAGTGGTTGTTTGATGACGTGACTCTAAGAACAACAGTTGCACAATAGGGCTAGATGTAGGGTGTTGACCCTAGTTCTATAAGGAGGGGTGGAGGTATTTCCCACCGTTTATCCTCTGAAACCTAGAGTCGTGGGAGGTCTGTGTGAAGTCACGCTCCCCTAGACATGTGATGACGACTGCTAGTTTCCTGTTGGGGAAGCTTGGTTGAGATGTATGACACTTCCACTTACAGGTTCTATCTGGAGTTAGGTCAATATAGTTGACGCTCCATCTTAGTCCAACAGAGGAAAGTATAGGATGAAAGACTGAAGTAGGTTAGGAAGGAAGGATGCTTCGATGTTAGTTGAGAATACTGATTGGAGATTAGTGATGCCACTATTATTTACTCACTTGTTTCCTACCATGTTTAAAACCCTCTTTGATTTCCTATTTATATTTTAAGTATGACAATGAGTTATTGATGAATTGGTGTAATTTGGTTCTTTAAGATTATTAAATGATGCATTACTTGATCCGTTGTCCTACATGTCTTAGTGATCATATAGAAACCATGCACAAGAGGAAATGATTGTTTATCGTTAGTACATACATAATATATGTGTTCGCTAGCTATGCACACATACCCTACCCATGTACACTAGTATAAGTAATTTATGTATTAATTATTAAAGTAAATTATTAACTATTTAATTGAATATGTAAATTATATTGCATACACAATATCTAGAAGCATTAAATACCTTCTTGACTTTGGTAGATGGTGGGTATGATTAATTAAATGAACATGGTGGGGTGTTATGTACATTTTGGGGAAAATTATCAAATAACATTTATTAGCTAGCATGAGAAGAAAAACTTTTCATTTTATTTATTGTTGTTTAATGCAAGTCATTTATATTTAGTTTTATTTTAATATTTTCCCAAAATATCTAGATAAAGGAGGTTGATGGATAATAATGAGGGTGGTTGATGAGACTTGGGGAAGTGTGTATGGAAACTTGATAAATAGGGAGGAGAAGTGGTGAGGAAGGGGCATTGGGAAGTTTGAGCATGAGGAGAGGTTGTGAAATATTTGGAAGATATATTTCTTATGATGATTTTCTTTGAGCATTGTGCTTTGTTGTTCTTGGAGTCACGGGCACGGAGGGCCAAGAAACCAAAAGGTTTATTGGAGCTAGGAAGTCGGCTAGGCTCCTAGTTGGTAGGGAGGATTCCGTTGTTTCACTCTGGGAAAGAGAAAAAAAAATGCTTGGAAACGTTGAGGACTACATTACAATCGATGAGCTTCGACAAGCTAAGGAGGAGGTATTTTTTGGTGGTATTTGGTTATTGATATTTTTTTATATTCTTTTGTTTTAAGTTCTAAATCATAGAGTTAACATATTACTTATTTCATCATGTTATCTAGATTTATCATTGAGAAAATGTAGAAGAATTGCGTAAATGAAAATCAATGAAATTATGCTAAAACGAAGTTGTTATTGTGTATGTATTTAATGAAAGATTAATTGTTTAAACATCCTAGATGGATGTTACATATAGTATCAGAGCGAGATTCAAACACTAGGAGCCAAAGGGCTATGAACCATGCTTGTGTTGTGTGTTTCTTTAGTTAAATTGTTCTTAACCTGTTATATGGAAACCATGATGTTGCAGATAGAATCAAGTTTTGTTTTACTTGTTGGATACAGTAGTCATACACATTATACACTCTATAACCTTGTATAATTATTCTGATTTTCTAAACTAGTTCAACATCCTCGTCTATTATGCTTATAACAAGAGTGATTATGTGCAACAAGAGAAATCACTTTCAAAAATAAAACTATATATTGAAATAATGCAGGGATTGTTCCATTTAATTCTGTCTCATGTGCATAAATTGGGATTACAAAGGAAAAACATATTTCAATGATTGTTCAATTTAAATCTATTACATGTGTAGATAAATTGGAATTACTAATGAAAAACATATTTTGATGGAAGAACATGTAGAATCTTTATAACTAATACAAGTGAAACATAAGATACCGTTTTTAATTGTCTAGCTAAACCATTCCAAGCATTGGTAGATTTAATATAATGAAATGGTTTAGTTGAATAGCCTCTACAATCTCATCTCCATAAATTTCAATTCTGTTCCACAGTTTTCCTCATCCTTTCCTATTGCATCATATTATTATATATTCACAAAAATCTCAGCAAAGCTGTTGTAGTCACGGATCTGTGGCAGTCGCGGATCCAAAAGAAGTCAATGCGCTGAGAATAATAGCAAGCAAGATGGGGAACACCAAATGGAACTTCAATGTGGATCTGTTCAACCTCAACCTGTCCTGGTATACTCTCGACGACAGGGTGGGGGAGATCAGTGTCAGCGTCATCTGCAACTATGCTTTCAACAAAGATACCACTTGTCATGTCCTTAAAAAAAATAAAATTGTGTGAAGAAATGACAGAAATTATTCCGCCAGAGATGGATAATCTCACATTTAGAAAACATAGATTTAAGATACAACCTTCTGCATGGATCGATCCCTGCATTGTTGGGTTCCTTGACTCGCATCCAATATCTGTCGTTCGGAACTAATAGTTTATCGGGTGAAATTCCAAAGGATTTTAGGAAGCTCGCCAATTTGATATCACTGAGTTTTGCCTCTAATAATTTGAACGGGATGATACCTTTAGAACTAGGGAACTTGACAAATTTGGAGAAATTTATTATATGTGACATACCTCAAGGTAGCACGTTGCTTTCACTACTAGAGATGCTAAATAATCTTACAAAATTATTCCTAAGAAACAATATTATTTATGGGAAAATTCCTGAATAAATTGAAGGGTTGGGAAAACTTGACATACTGAATTTGAGCTTTAACAATTTGATAGGACAAATTCTAGATTCCTTGAGAAACATGAGCTCTTTGAAATACTTGTTCCTTGGAAGCAATAATTTGGCATGACAACTCCCTCATGGCTAAGTACACGCAGCAAAAAGGTGTACATAACTCTATGCTTGTGGTATTGTTCTATGCTAAAGTCGTTGAAGGGCCCCTTAGCAGAGTTAGGCTTAGAGATCAAGTGATACACATAGTGCTCAACACATGAAATTCATTTGCGGTGTTAGTTGGGTAAAATTTTAATAGAATTGGGAGTTTAGGTGACAACGAGGAGACCATAAATGGAAGGAGATGGATTGGATGCAACTATCCAATACCCAAAATCATCTCCCATGGAATTAATCCAAAAATGTTGCCATTGTAACATGCCTAAAAACTCTTTTGTTCAGGACAAGAGAAATAGGGGGAGTAGCCATGTCTAAGAGAGGTCATGGAGGTAGCGCGGGTAACAAGTTCAGTATGTCACTGGGTCTGCCAGTGGTAGCCACGGTGAACTATGCAGATAACATAGGAGCCAAGAACTTGTACATAATTTTTGTGAAGGGAATCAAGGGTCGTCTCAATAGGCTTCCTGCGGCCTGTGTTGGGGATATGGTGATGGTAATTGTCAAGAAGGGAAAGCCTGACCTCAAAAGGAAGGTTATGCCTTCTGTCATTATTTGCCAGCGGAAGCCCTGGTGCCGAAAGGATGGTGTTTATATGTATTTCGAAGATAACGCGAGCGTCATAGTAAATCCAAAGAGAGAAATGAAAGGTTCTACTATCACAGGGCCCATTGGGAAAGAGTGTGTTGATTTGTGGCCTAGAATTTCCAGTGCAACTAATGCTATTGTGTAATTAGATGGATTGTGCAATATGATTAATAGTTGGTTTGGTAACATCCTTTTGGGGATTTTGATAAAACTAGAAATTTTAAAGCTGCTCACTTTATGTTGCAGCGAGATAACTTAATCTAACATTGTAGAGTATTTCTTGAACTTCAAAGCTGCTTAATCTGTATCGCAATAGATTATATGAATACATATTATTCCATCAACTATGTATGTGAAGTTTTTGGGTGCGTTTTTGAGTAAAAATAAAAAAATAAAAAAATAAAAAAATAAAAAAAACATGCCTAAAATTGCATTCATTGTTTTAAGAAATATTTGTATCAGCATCTGATACATCACATGAGTAGAGTAGTGGGTAGTCGGAGCAATATCTGAGGTGCATCAAGGAATAGTATAAGCCACCGAGGAGGAGGGGACGTTCAATGCACTACACGTCGATCAGAGGTGTTGGTCCGAAAATTGAAGTGGCACACATCGGGCATTGGGAGAGAAATTGAGATGTGTTCTTCATTTAATGTTGAGCAACAAAATTTGAAGTTGAGTGAGAATGTATCTCTATCACATGGTGCAATTCAATCTGTAGTTATTAATAATCTATAGTATTATTTTTTAAGATATAGAAAGATAGTCGGTGATACTTATTATCCAATCTATAATGCTATAATGATATTATTAAAAACTGAGCTTACGTGAGTAAATTGAATTGTTATGTATTTAATGCTCTTTATAACATATGCTCCTGATATTATTAAAAAAAAAACTGAGCTTGCATGAATAAATTGAATTGTTATGTATTTAATGCTCTTTATAACATATGCTCTCAATCTGCATCGTACATATTGGTCTCCACTTGTTTGGAATTGACAACAGTCCCAGATTTATTGTGAGGTAGTAGCTCACCTACAACAAATATCAGTTGTAACCTACTTTATTGACTTATCCATTATCACCTATTTCTTTAACTTATCGAGTGAAGTGATTAAGACATGTAAAAGAAAAATATAGAAACCCAAAATATATTGTCATTACACTTGTGTGATCGGCCTTTAAGATGGCACAGGTCTTGATAAGGGTCACGATTTGGGAGTAGCGAGAAGAAACTAATGATAATTACACTATTTAGTTTGTAATTAAAAAAAATTATATATATTATTGCTTATAAAATATGGTAATAGGTAGATATTTTATAAATAAGATATATATATTTTGATAACAAATAAATAAATAAGTAGATATCATTTCCAATATAACAGGTATTTCTGGATGTTAGTAGATTTTAATTACAATAAGATTAATCAAATTCAAGGTTTATTAATCGGTTGTAAATGTATTCAAATTGAAGTGTTTATTAATCAATTGTAAGTGTATTCAAATTCAAAGTTTATTAATCTGTTGAAAGTGTATGGTAGATAGCCCAGAGAGTTGTTGACTTCATATAGGATGTATTTTAATTCCATCATGTAGTTGAATGTCGAAATTTTGAGAACATAGAGTTCAAGGCCATAATAATATATGGCGACTTATATTATTTATAGTATAATTAAATTTTTACTTATATTCAAATAATAAAGTTGTTTGTTTTATTTTTTATGGATCAACAACTAGTTGGGCAACGTTACATGTGGTCGTGTTATCCAAATGCTACCACTATAACCTCCAGGTGTGGATAGCGGCCCCACGCGTTACACACTAGATTAGTCGGGGGGAGTTGAACTCGAGACCTCTTTGGAACTTCATTTTCATGGCACTTGCCAAAAAGGTATGCGGGCTTGGCCCAGTTAAGCTTTGTTCCGTGACTAGACCACGTCCTTGCTCGGGTTTGAGCACAAGACCTAGCCTTCGTTGCAAGAATGACTTTACCATCCAACCGCCTCCACCGACCTTTTAAAGTTTGAATACTTTAAAAATATTTAAAAATAAATAAATAAATAAGTGAAATATTGTGACAATATGTTTATTTATATCATAATATGTAATGGGGTATATTAACCAATTTCTATTGGCCAACATGATGTTGAGTCAACTCGTTTTTAATTGTTGCGTTGACTTAATAATACTAGAGTAGTGGAGTTCACATATACCTTGTAAAGGATTGGTGACTCTAGTAAGAAGGGTGATAAGTACCTTAACTGACACTAGTTGATTAAGAACAATGA
>JZKD02S1696559.1:394491-420915 GCA_000966675.3 Picea glauca
TTGTCATCTTCAAAAATTCATTTCTCTTCAACCATGAGGATCCACGTGACGTGCCACATACCACCGGAAACAACATGATGTATACTATCCATCCATGGGTGTTGTATCTGCATGTAAATTTTCCTTCATGTCCAAATAACTTCATCAATCTTGTGGTCCAAAACCCATGACTAGGGTTGACATCAATGACAACAACCAATCTTCCAACAATATTGTGGTGTATTGGTGTAACTCTTATACTATTGTTCATTGCTAATTGGATATAATTGAATGGTTTAAGTATAAGTTGGAAAAGGTTTTTAAATTGTACTTGATACTGATTCACCCCCCTCTCAGTATCAACAGAAAGAACTATGGAAAACTCAAAGGTGTGAATGTTTGATTTTATGGACCTTTGTATGAAAGGTTGATGAATATAAATTTTGTTATTTTAATAGAAAATGGATATGTGTTTGATTATTGTTGGAAAGGGGATGTGCTAAGAGAGACCACAAATGCTATGAAAGAGATGTTGGAGGCAACCAAGAATGGTTGCGTTAACCTCCATTGAACCGGTACTTTGCTGGATTTAATTGCTTAGGATCAGAACAACCCTCTGACCCAGGAATGAATTATGGTCAGGCTGGTAGGTGGGAAGATATCCTAAAGAGTTAATGAGGGGATGGGGTAGACCACCCATCTGTAAGGCTTCCAGACCTGACCATAGACTAGGAATTTGGGCCACATGCAATCTTGTTGCAAAGGGAAAGAAAGGAAAGCATGGGGGTCAAGGAGGAGATCTGTGAAGAGTGTAGAGACGAGAAGCTAAGCTCTAGGGTTCAAGGAAGAACTAAAGGGATAAACGTTTTGGTTGCAGGAAATGACTAAGAAGGTTATGATACAAGATGATAAATGAGGTTGGTACTCCTTGCTTGGTATCTTGTAAACCATTGCCGAGATCCTGCGGGAGGAGGAGAGTAACCTTCATCCCTACTATAATTGAGCCAGAAGAAAGGATTTTGTTGAAAAGCGTCGTGGCCTAGATCAGGGGTGGCTAGTGGTAAATCTGTTAGGAGTGACTGAGCTTATGGTTGGGTGGAAACGGGCACCCTTTCCAAGAATCGACTCATGCTATCTATTTTTGACAAGTGTTTTCATACTCTATGCGTTGAATTGAGAATTAATAGTTGCATTCATATATTTACATCTCTATAAATGTTTTCTACATTGAAATGGTTAAGATATGTGTATATGTTGACTTCCTTAAGAACATATGCCTCTACTTTTACCATATGCACTAGTTTAACTCCCAAAGGTGTTTTCCCTAGGGAGCTACCTCACAGCTCTAGAGTCGGATCAGGCCTCTTGGCACTACTACCGTATCGGTAACCTCACAAGTTTACCTTTCCCTGTTTCAAAACTTAAAGTTCTGTGAGTTAGGGAGGCTCCTTCTTCAGACCAATAGTCTGAGAGACCTTGAACTCACACCCATGACCTTAGTCAAAACTTGACTAAGAGTAGAGATCATTGCCCAAGAGTCATCTAAAGGTCCATGTGAACTAGGTCTAGGAACCCCATGCTAAGCCCGAAAGGAGCTAGTTCATAATGGTTTCAGAGTTTCGGGAGTTCGACGCCTGGAATGTCAAACTTGACGTTAGTCAAAGTTACTCGAACTCCCTGAGTAACAAGAGTCATAGATGAATTAGGAGCATGATAGAGGGGATGGATGCAAACCGTTCATCAGGAGGAAAACCCATTAGAGTCATCAGATCGACTCAAATATCTACTGGAATCAATGAATCAAGCATTCGTCGCTCGATTAGATCGATGGTTGTGAATCGTTGCATAGTGAGAAGGTGAAATTAGTGAACGTGTTAGTTCTTGGCCCACAATCGATCAATGTCGTTGATTTAGTTGGGGATGGAAGATCAATGACCTCGATTAGATAGAGTCGAGCAAGAACTTCCCAGATTTTGAATATTAGGCCCTGCAATTGCTGTGAACCGATGATCTGTGAACAAAGATCGATGGTGGGGAATCATTGCCGAGCACAAAGGTGAAATTAGAGGATGTGCTAGTTCATGGCTCAAAATTCACCAACTACGTTGATCTCGTCGGGGTGGGAAATTAATGACCATGATTAGACCGAGTGGGGAAAATAATTTTCAGATTTGGGTAAAGAGTGAGCATGTTGGGGCCTCACAATCACTGTGAATCATCGATCAATGAACAAATCAGTATTGGCTGGATCATGACCGTCAGATCGAGAAGTGGATAGTTGTGAGTTCCTTGGGAAATATGTAGAGTAACAGAGTCTGTCTGTGCCATCGATTTGTGGGAGACACACGTCAACAAATCGTATACTTTGAGTGAAAGCACTTCGGGAGAAAGCAAGTATGGAGAGGTTGAAACTCTCGAAGCTTGAAGAGCCGAAGTCATTTGTAGTCGTCGATCTATGGGAGAAACGCATCGATAGATCGTTGATTTCAGGTGAAAGAACTCTGGGAGAAAGCGAGTGCAGAGAGGTTGAAACTCTCGAAGCCCAAAGAGCTAAAGTGATTTGCATTCGTCGATCCGTGGGAGACACGCATCGACAGATCTTCAACTTTGGGTGAAAGCACTCCTGGAGAAAGCGAGTGTGGAGAGGTTGAAACTCCTGAAGCCTGAAGAGACGAAGTGATTTGCAGTCGTCGATCCATGGGAGACATGCGTTGACAGATCGTCGACTTCGGGTGAAAGCACTCCGAGAGAAAGAGAGCGTGGGGAGGTTGAAACTCCCGAATCCTGAATATCCAAAGTGATTCACATTCATCGATCGTGAAAGGGGCATGTGGCACTCAATCTATAACTCCAGGTATGGAGTACTTCTAAGGAAAAAGGCGTGGCAATGTTTGAAACTCTCGAACGTCGAATTCTTGACGTGAATCAGGGTCATCAAAATTATTGAGGGCACACGATGTCAGATCGTGAACTTTGGTGGTTTTCCACCCCAGAGGATTCACATGGTGGTTGTCTTGGCATCTGGTCATAGCCCACGGTCATATGTAAGTATAGAGGGATGGAATAATCCGAAGAACTTGGGAGAGAGTATCTACTAGCTCTAAGCTCGTTTCGGAGCATGGAGACCGTGGATGGAAAGCTCTAGAAGAGAAAAATGGAATAGAGACCCCAACTGAGGGTATTGATTTTCTTAAGAAGAATGAATTTTTTTTATGCCCCGCCATGGGTGTGTTACAAATTGGTATCAGAGCATGGTTACAACACTTGGCCTGCTTGGTCTCAGGGATAAGTCACTTAAATTTTTTTTTGTTTAAAGTAAATCTTAAGGGTGAATTCCTATCTTAATACTTCCCTAAAGAGTCTAGTTAAACTTTTATTGAGGGAAAGAATAAAACTTTCTACTGTGTGTGTGTATTTAAGAAATTTGAATTGTATGTTGTTCATAAACTAATAGACTGTTGGCTAACAGTAAGTGTTTTGTAATCACTCAAACAGTTAGTGAATCACGGGAAAACACAATCATAAAGGATGGTGATGCACCATGAAGTGGGGGATGGCTCCCACAATAGAGACAAAGAGTCTGACGAGAGGAGAGTGATGGAGAACCCTCTGGATCTAGCTGAAATTGTAAGAAGCCTTGTGGCCGAATTACAGAGTTGCAAGGATGACAATGAGAGATTGATAAAGGAGCAAGAAAAAAAAACAAAAATCAATGCAGTCTTACTACAGAGCCTATATGATATACAAAGACAGTTGTAGCATGGGCCTACAACCAATCATGTGGACTGATGACACACAGAGAGAAGTCAAAGTCCACCTGAAATACAAAAATGTGGTCCCATAAGTGGCCACACATGGAGGATCACCTCGAGGAAGGCCCAACATGGAGGCAGGGGATGCTCATCGGGAGAGTCCTCTAGAAAGGGAACGAGAAACTCTAAGGGATATTCTAGTAGAAAAACTAGCTCACATTCTCAGAGGAATGGAAAGAAGTGAAAGCATTCCAAAATTCATGACCCTGAAGAGTTCAAGAAAGATAAACCACCCTCTTTCAATGGAGATATTGAGAAAGGGGAAGAGGCAGAATCTTGGCTGAATGGTTTAAAGAAGTACTTCAGAGTTCATGACTATTCTAAAAATTTGAAGGCTCGAATAACCATCTTCAACTTGAATGGACAGGCTTCCATTTGGTGGGAACATCTTAAGAATGTGAAAGGAATCCATGAAAAGGACTTATCATAGAAACAGTTTGAGAAACACTTCAAGAAGAAGTATCTTTCAGAGAAATACTTCGATGAGAAGATCAAGGAGTTCTATGAACTCAAACTGGGACAACTCAGCATAGAGAAATATATCAATAAATTCCTTGAGTTGCTGAGGTATGTATCCTACATAAAAGATGAATAGGTAAAATTACAACTATTTATCAATGGGTTACCTCAGACCTACCAGAACAAGATTGAGTTTGATGAGCCAAAGACCTTAGAAGACACTATCTGGAAGGCAAGGTATTGTTATGAACAGTTCGGGTGTCAACCAGAACCTCGCGAGGACTGGAAGGAGAAGAATAGTTCGTGGTTCAAGAATAAGGGGTTTAAATCCTCAAGATTTAAGAACTATAGGAATGATTCAAGGATGAGCCCTCCTACCCGAAGTGTGCACCAACAAAATTTCCCCTCCCAGAGTGGAAATAAACCTTTGGATCATCCCCATGAAAGAATGATAACCCAAAGAGAGAACCCTTGAAATGTTGGGGTTGTGGAGAAGAACACCTGCTAAGGGATTTCCCACACAAACAATAGAACAATAGGAGAATATACAACATCCAAGAAGCTACCACAATCAATGATGTGGCTAGGAGCATTCCACAGATTTATGCAGCTTTGGATAATAAACAAGATGACCACCAAGATTCAGTGGTGGAGATGGAAGGTATCATCGCCAATCGTCTAGTTTCTATTTTAATCGACCCTAGTTCTAATTTGATTTATGTGGCTCCTCAGAATGTTGATAAGTGTAAACTACAACTAGTTAGACATGTTAAGCCATGGTTGGTACAAATAGCCACTGGAACCAAAATAAAAGTAATAGAGGTCTTACCAGCTTTCTAATTCATCATGGATGGGTTGCCCACCCAAGTGACCCTTAACATACTTCCCTTATGATCTTATGACTTGTTGATTAGTATGGATTGGTTGGCTTCTTATACAACTCAGTTGGACGGTTAACATAAAAATTTAAAATGCGTAAATGAAGAAGGGGGAAAGATGACCCTCTAAGAGATTCAAAAATCTGTCTCAGTGAGACAAATATCAGCCCTTCAAATGAAAAAGTATTGCAGAAAGGGATGTCCTCTATATGATATATAGGTGTTGAAATCTATTGAGGATGACAAAATGAACCTAGAGGACCACCCTATATTAAGAGAGTATAGAGATGTGTTTCCAGAATAGGTACCAGGTCTACCTCCGAGAAGAGACATTGACTTCTCGATAAAACTTGCACGAGGAGAAGTGCTAGTGTATACGAAACCCTATAGGATGAGTACACCTGAGCTAATTGAGCTCAAGCTATAGCTAAAGGAAATGATGGAAAAAGGCTACATCAGGCCCAGTGTGTCTCCATGGGGAGAAACAACCTTGTTTTTGAAAAATAAAGATGGCACGCTCCGACTGTGCATAGATTATAGACAACTCAATAAGACAACCATAAAGAACAAGTACCCCTTACCAATAATCGATGAATTGTTCGACCAATTACGGGTTGCTTCCATTTTCTCAAAGATTGACTTGAGGTCTGGATACCATCAAGTCTGAATCAAAGATAAAGACATCCACAAAACGTCCTTTAGGACAAGGTATGGTCACTATGAATTTGTGGTGGTGCCATTTGGACTAACCAATTCCCTGCCACTTTTATGTGTTTGATGAACAAGGTACTCAACAAATTCCTAGATAGATTTGTATTGGTTTTCATTGATGATATATTAATCTACTCCAAGAATAGAGAAGAGCATGAAGAACATATTAGACTTGTATTTCAAGTACTAAGAGAGCATCAAATCTACGCTAAGATTACCAAGTGTGACTTTTTCTAGAAGCAAGTGCATTACTTGGGCCATGTCATTTCTCAAGAAGGGGTAGAAGTAGACTCTCACAAGATCATATCTATTATGGAATGGACTACCCCAAAGGATGTATCTGATATCATATCCTTTATGGGATTAGAAGGTTATTATAGAAGGTTCATAAAAGGTTTTCCAAGATTGGTTGTCCAATCACTTCCCTCCAGAAGAAGGGGGTTAAATTCATTTGAAAATCATAATGTGAAAAAATATTTCAGGAACTGAAATACCTCTTGATCCATGCACCCATGCTGAAGATTGCAGACCCTGATAATGACTTCCTCGTGTGTATATATACCTGCAAGGAAGGACTCAGAGTATTCCTTATGCAAGAGGGACGTGTAATGTGCTACACATATAGGAAATTGAATGAGCATGAAATCAATTATGTGACCCATGATCTAGAGTTGGCTGCCATAGGGCATGCTTTAAAAATGTGGAGGCATTACCTCATGGGTAGGAGATTTGTACTTATGACACACCACTGTGGGTTGAGGCACATTTTTGATCAACCAAAACTCAATGCCAGAAAAGCTAGGTGGATGGATCTCCTTAGTGAGTTCGATTTTGAAATCAAACACATCAAAGGGAAGGAAAATAGGGTGGTTGATGCTATTAGAAGAAGTGTGAAAATGATTCACCTGACAGTAGTAAGAACCTATGAAATGGATGTCAGAGAAAGAATCAGGAATGCACAAGAAAAATATGCATTTTTCAAGACCGTGACCTCATACCTAAAGCAAGAGCCTACAGGGGTAAAATATGAAGGCTATCATATGCTCATTGAAGGCCTACTGACCTACAGAAACAAATTGTATATTCCAAGTTGTGACAAATTGAAGAGGTTCATAATGGATGAACTACGCAAGAGACCATATATTGGTCACCCAGGATATCAGAAAATAATCACGGCCACTAGGAAACAATTCTATTGGCCTGGACTGAAAAAGGACATAGCCAACTATCTAGATAAGTGCCTAGAATTCCAACAAGTTAAGGCAGAAAACTGGCACCCAACAGGGTTGTTACAACCCCTACCAATTTCATAATGGAAATGGCAAACCATTTCCATGGATTTCATCGCCGGATTACCAAGATCAACTAAGCAGAATGATGCCATCATGGTAGTGGTGGAAAAATTAAGAAAATATGCTCACTTTGTTCCTATCAAGTGGACTTGCAAGGCAATAGATAGTGAAAACATCTTCATGAAGGAGATATTCACACTGCATGGCATGCCTAGAGAGATTATATCTGATAGAGACACAAAATTTACTTCAATATTTTGGAAATCCTTGAAGGTTGGCCTTGAGACTAAATTGTTGTTTAGCACAACCTATCACCCCCAAACAGATGGACATATAGAAAGAGTAAACCAAATATTAGAAGACATGTTAAGGATGCATGTAATGCATCAACCTAAGAAGAGGGAAGACTACCTGCCATTGGTAGAATTTGCCTACAACAATGGTTATCAAGAATCACTAAAGATGAGCCCTTTTGAAGCCTTCTATGGTAGACAGTGCAAGATTCCAATCAACTAGATTAATCCAATGGATAGAATTACAATTGGCCTGGACATGCTGAAATAAATGGGGCAACAAGTGATTCAGATAAAACAAAACCTGAAAATTTCTCAAGATAGACATAAGAGCTACGCCAACCGAAAGAGAACCCCCAGAGAGTTCAAGAAAAGAGACCATGTCTATCTCAGAGTTAGACCCAAGAAGAGTTCCATGAGGATGGGAGCTTGTGCCAAGATGACACCTCGGTATTGTGGACCCTTTGAAGTCTTAGATAGAGTGGGACCTATAGCCTATATGCTATCACTCCTTCCCACAATAAAGGCACATAACGTTTTCCATGTTTCATTATTGAAGAAATATGTACATGATTCTAGTCATATAATTGATTGGTATGTGATCCAGGTGGAGCCGAAGGGAGAATTCCTACAAGAACCTCAATGCATACTAGATGGGAAGGAAACCTTACTCAGGAACCAAACCATTACACAGGTCAAGGTGCAGTGGAAACACTTTGGCCCAGATGAGGCTACGTGGGAAATGGAGGATGCCATGAGACAGTCATGTCCGATTTTGTTTACTCCTGTATATACATAGCATGTTGATAGATATAAAATCGAGGTCAATGTTCCTTTAAGGAGGAGGGAATTGTAACACCCTGATTCCCCCAGTTGTAAATATAACTATATTGGCTAAGGAACTATGGAAAACTCAAAGGTGTGAATGTTTGATTTGATGGACCTTTGTATGAAAGGTTAATGAATGTAAATTATTTTATTTTAATAGAAAATGAATACGTGTTACATGATTGATAGAAAGGGGATGTGCTAAGAGAGACCATGAATGCTATGAAAGAGATGGTGGAGGGGACCAGAAATGGTTGCGTTAACCTCCAGCAAACTAGTACTTTGTTGGATTTAATTGCTCAGGATCATAACAACCCTATGACTCAGGAATGAATTACAGTTAGGTTGGTAGGTGGGAAGACCTCCTCAATATTTAATGAGGGGATGGGGTGGATCGCCCATATGTAAGGCTTCCAGACTTAACCACAGACTGAGAATTCATGCCACATGCAATCTTGTTGGAAAGGGAAAGAAAGGAAAGCATGGAGGTCAAGGAGGAGATGTGCGAAGAGGTTAGAGACGAGAAGCTAAGCTCTAGAGTTCAAGGAATAACTAAGGGGATAAACGTTCTGGTTGCAAGAAATGGCTGAGAAGGTTATGATACAAGATGATAAACAAGACTAGTCCTCCTTGCTTGGTATCTTGTAAACCATTGTTGAGATATTGTGGGAGGAGCAGAGTAACCTCCATCCCTACAGTCGCTGAGCTAGAAGAAATGATTCTGTTGAAAAACATTGTGGTCTAGCTCGGGGGTGGCTAGTAGTAAATCCATTAGGAGTGAATGAGCCTATGGTTGGGTGGAAACGAGCACCCTTTCCACTAGTCACCTCACTTTATCTGTTTTTGATAAGTGTTTTCATACTCTATGTGTTGAATTGAGAATTAATGGTTGCATGCATGTATTTACATCTCTATAAATGCTTGCTACATTGAAATGGTTAAGATATGTGTATACATTGACTTCCTTAATAACTTATGCCTCTACTTTTACTGTACGCTCTAGTTTAAATCCCAAAGGTGTTATCCCCAGGGAGCTACCTCACAACACCGGAGTCAGATCGGGCCTCTTGGCACTGCTACTACCTCGGTAACCTCATGAGTTTACCTTGCCCTGTTTTAGAACTTAAAGTTTTGCGAGTTAGGGAGGCGTCTCCTTCAGACCAGTGGTTTGAGAGACTTTGAACTCACACCCACGACCTTAGTCAAAACCTGACTAAGAGTATTGCTCATAGCCCGAGAGTCATATAAAGGTCCATGTGACCTAGGTCTAGGAACCCTACGCTAAGCCTGAAAGGAGCTAGTTCATAATGGTTTCAGAGTTTCGGGAGTTTGATGCCTGGAATGTCAAATTTCACGTTAGTCAAATTTACCCAAACTCCCTGAGTAACAAGAGTCATAGATGAATCAAGAACCTGACAGCGGGGATGGATGTGAACCA
Organism: Picea glauca; assembly: GCA_000966675.3. Lineage (NCBI taxonomy): Eukaryota > Viridiplantae > Streptophyta > Pinopsida > Pinales > Pinaceae > Picea > Picea glauca. Next base: position 404,182 of record JZKD02S1696559.1, read on the forward strand.
TTCATTAGGAGGAAAACCCATCACAATCGTCATATCGACTCAAAGATCTACTGGAATTAATGAATCAAACATCAACCTCTCGATTAGATTAATGTTTGGGAATTGTTGTGGAGTGAAAAGGTGAAATTAGTGAATGTGTTAGTTCTCGGCCCACAATTCATCAATGTCATTGATTTCGTTGGGGATGGAAGATCAACAACCTCGATTAGATAGAGTCGGGTGAGCACTTCCCAGATTTCGGAGATTGGGCTCCACAATCAATGTGAAACATCGATCTGTGAACAAAGATCGATGGTGGGGAATCGTTGCAGAGCACAAAGGTGAAATTAGCAGATGTGCTAGTTCGCAGCCCCCAATTCACCAACGCTATTGATCTCGGTGGGGTGGGAAATTAACGACCACGAATAGATCGAGTGGGGCGCGTACTTTTTAGATTGCGGAGATTGATATCTCTGTTAAAGAGTGAGCATGTTGGGGGCCCACAATCACTATGAATCGTCGATCGACGAACAAATCAATATTAGTCGAATCATGACTGTCAGAACCAAAAAAGTTGCTAGGCGGATAGTTGTGAGTTCCTTGGGAAATCCGCAGAGTAACGGAGTCCTTCTGTGTCGTTGATATGAGGGAGACACGTGTCAATAGATAGTTGACTTTGAGTGAAAGCACTCTGGGAGAAAGAGAGTGCGAAGAGGTTGAAAATCCTAAAGCCCGAAGAGAAGAAGTGATTTACAATCATTGATTCGTGGGAGACATGCGTTGAAATATCGTCAACTTTGGGTGAAAGCACTATAGGAGAAAGCATGTGCGGAGAGGTTGAAACTCCTGAAAGTCAAAGAGCCAAAGTGATTTTCAATTGTCAATCCGTGGAAGACACATGTCGACAGATCGTCGACTTCAGGTGAAAGAACTCCGAGAGAAAGCGAGTGTGGAGAGGTTGAAACTCTCGAAGACCGAAGAGCCAAAGTGATTTGCATTTGTCGATCCGTGGGAGACATGCGTTGACAGATCATTGACTTCGGGTGAAACTACTCAGGGAGAAAGTGAGCATGGAGAGGTTGAAACTCCCGAAGCCAAAAGATATGACATGATTCATAGCTGTCGATCGTGAAAGGGACGCATGGCACTCGATTAGTAACTCTGGGTACATAGTGCTTCAGAGGAAAAAGGCGTGGGGATGTTTGAAACTCTCGAACACCGAAGTCTCGACGTGAATCAGGTTCATTGAAATTATTGAGGGCATGCGGTGTTAGATCGTGAGCTTCAAAGATTTTCCACCCCAGAGGATTCATGTGGTGGTTGTCTTGGCGCCTGTTGTCTTGGCATCTGTTCATAGCCCGTGATCATATGCAAGTATATAGGGATGGAAGAATCTGAAGAACTTGGGAGAGGGTATCTGACAACTCTAAGCATGTTTCAGAGCATGGAGACCATGGATGGAAAGATCTGGAAGAGAAGAATGGAATAAAGACCCAGACTGAGGGTATGGATTTTCTTAAGAAGAACATAATTTTTTTACGCCCCGCCATGGGTGTGTTACAAAAACCAACACTCAAGCTCAAATTTACTTTGTCTCCCAACAACTTGAACATGTAATGTTATAGCCCTAAAATTCCCTACTCATGCATACATGGCATTGGCCTTCCTACCTTCATAATTTTCCAAATCACTACCGAGGAACTCTATTTAAAAAACCAATTTTTAAAGTATGTACGTGCCCTGCTGCAATACTGCCCGCATACATACCCTTGCTGCATGTTAGACAACCCATGTACATACCCTTGTTGCATGCTAGACAACCCGTGTACATACTCTTGCTGCACACTAAACAACACACATATACCTCCAAAAGTTGCAAAAATTAAAAAGTTGTAAGGAATTCGGTGGAATTTACGGGCTATTGGAGGTTTCCCAACCAATTCACCTGCCATAGCCCGTCCCCCAACCAAATAACTATCCTTTTGTCATATAAAATGAGGTATTGGGGTCTCATTCCAAAATGAAGCATTATAATGGTGAAACTCTTCCCAAATTCCCTTTCCTTCCTTACCCAAGTATTTGGAGCCTTTTGTGAGTTATTGCCTCAACATTCCCTCTCTAGCCCTTTTCTCCCATACAATCCATTCCCTTCCTTTGAGGTGATCAGTAGATTGTGAGAAGAGGATTTTGGAAGGTGCACTTGGAGCATTGTCAAGAGGAACCTGGTCCAGGTTCGTCAAGCGTCGACCTGCAAAGGTTGTAAGCTTCAATATTTGATTATTGAATAAAATAATCTCTTTTCCCTATCCCAAATGATGGTTTTTATGTCCTTTATTTGATTTATACATAACAATTTATATCTAACCCTAATTGATAAATATAAATAGTATGCTTGTAGCCTTGTTTACCTAGTTGTGGATGCAGGTCAGCTTTGGGAGGAGACTTGCAGCCTTGGGAGCTACAAATCTTGAGGAGATCAACACCAAATGTTGGATAAAAGGTACGGTTTTGGACTTATTCTTTCATTGTTTTCTGTTCATTTATTTTGGAATGTTTGGGGTAGTGTAGAAATTAGATTGACTTTTAGGGAGTCATTTTCTCTATCTATACTTAAAACCCTGGTATAGTTATAGGGGGATTTTCCCGCTAGCATAATTGGTGACTCCATTGGGGATCGAACCCAGATTTATCCTTATTTACTTTTATACTTTTTTGGGCTAAGGAGACTAAACTCATAAAAAGGATGTGAGTCCATAGTTAAGCTCTTTTCAGACTCCTTAAAATTGAAAAGATAGTCGAGTGATCTTGTCTTTGTCACACTCGTTAAAGTGGTTTTGAAAATACATATTTTTGGTGCAAGTTTAACCCTTTTTCGAGCCGATTTGACTAATTGCAAAAAATTTACTCCCTGGAGTCTTCCTTTTGTGATTTTTCAGACTCTCTAAACGTGAAAAAACTATTGAGCTTACCTTCTCTGGGCTCGTAAAAATTTACATAGAAGGGGTATTACTATGTCATGCTTAATAACATTGCGGGTCTCATCTTTGCATCTTTGGCCTAATGACGACTCCATGTTGCTCTCAACTAAACCTTTGAAGCATTCCTTATACGCAAGCCTTGCAACACTTTTTTCCTTTGCGATCTGACACCTTGACCCATGGATGAATTTTCCTCAAGTGTCCTTATCCTGCACATGTCTCCTTGCCTTGAGAATTAATATGTTCCATATGCTTGGAACCAATTTTCTTGTTTGCGACACTCGTTACTCCTTTGTAACGTAGCATTGTTTTATTCTTTTTCAAGCTCGTTTAAAAATTGAAAAAGACAACAAGAAAAAAATCAAATATTCCAAAAAGAGGGGATGGGAAATATACATTCTTTTTTCGGCAGCAGAGATAGTTTCCCTTGGACAAAGTACATCCTTTCATTTGTTCGTCAAGAATTGAGATCTAGTATGACCTTAGGAAGTTGTTCTTGCTACATATAGCTGTGTCCTCCTCGATTTGGTTACTCTTCCAAGCATATGGAGAGTTTATGGTGCCTCCTGCATCACAAACTTATGTCAATGTTATTCTACCTGAGTCTGATCATATTTCATACTTTTATCCAAGGGAACTTTTACCCAACCAGATTCATCCTTTCTGTGGTTTGTCTCTTGACTTTCATGATTTTGCCATCCTGAGAGTCCAGTCAAGTCCAAATTCGAAATCGACGAAGTTCTCTGCCTGATCATAGAGATCCTCCAGTCTTTTCCTGATGGATTTTCAAAGACCTCAGAGTAGTGATTCGTACACTCCCATTGTACTCCTACATGACTTTTTAATATCTTGAAGTTGTTTCTTGAGCTATGAAGATTTCATCCCCAACCGCAGGCATCACTAGCTTCTTAAAGATGCATACCGTACTTGTATATCTTCGACTGATGTATATCTGATGTGTGTTTCTCACGGCTACACTTTATATAGTTATATGAAATGGATCTGCAGTGTATTTGATTGGCATCCATGATTTAGTTCATCCCGAGGATGGGTATGCCTGCCTCATAGAGACAATTGTTGTTTTGTAGATGGCACCTCCCGAACTCTGGTCTCGAGCTCACTCGATTTCGTTCATTCTCATTGGTGAGGATAATGTAATGTATTTTGGCCATCAATTACTCTTTCGACCTCATACATTAGGGGGGCATCTGTTATAGCCCTAAAATGCCCTACTCATGCATACATGATATTTTCCTTCCTACTTGCATAATTTTCCAAATCACTGTTGAGGAACTCTATTTAAAAAACCAACTTTTTAGAGCATGTACACGCCCTACTTCACCACTACCCACGTACATACACTTGCTTCATGATAGACAACCCATGTACATATGCTTGTTGCACACTAAATAACATGCGTATACTTCCAAAAGTTGCAAAAATTAAAAAGTTGTAAGGAATTCGGTGGAATTTACGGGTTATTGGAGGTTTACCAACCAATTCACCTACCATAGTCCATCCCCCAACCGAATAACTATCCTTTTGTCATATAAAAGGAGGTCTTGGGGTCTCATTCCACAATGAAGCATTAGAATGATGAAACTCTGCCCAAATTCCATTTCCTTCCTTGCCCAAGTATTTGTAGCCTTTTGTGAGTTATTTCCTCAACATTCTCTCTCTACCCCTTTTCTCCCATACAATACATTCCCTTCCTTTGAGGTGATCGGTATATTGTGAGAAGAGGCTTTTGGAAGGTGCACTTGGAGCATTGTCAAGAGGAGCCCGGACTAGGTTCACGGAGCGACGACCTGCAAAGGTTGTAAGCTTCAATATTTGATTATTGAATAAAACAATCTCTTTTTCCCTATTCCAAATGATGGTTTTTATGTCTTTTCTTTGATTTACACATAAAAATTTATATCTAACCCTAATTGATGAATAGAAATAGTATGCGTGTAGCCTTGCTTTCCTAGTTGTGGATGCAGGTCAGCTTTGGGAGGAGACTTGCAGCCTTGGGAGCTATAGAGCTTGAGGAGATCAACACTAAACATTGGATAAAAGGTACGGTTTCTGACTTACTCTTTCATTGTTTTATGTTAATCTATTTTGGAATGTTTGGGGTAGTGTAGAAATCAGTTGAATTTTAGGGAGTCATTTTATTTTTCTATATTTAAAACCCTGGTATAGTTATAGGGGGATTTTCCCACTAGCATGTAACACTCATGGTTTGATATCACACATCCAGATAGATTTTTATCGTCATTTTTAGATTACTATGGTGAGGATTTTCAGAAAGATTTTCTGGAGATTCATCATGGAAAGATATATCCACTCGAAGGGAAGGATAAGATTTGAAGAGGACTCACGTATTCAAAGTATTTCAATTGATTGTGAAATATCATAATTGTGGTTAATTAAACATATCACTTTGTAACATCAGTTCTAAATATTGAAGAAGTGGAGAGGAATTGAAGATCTCATAAGGCCAAAGAAGATAAATCTGGTGGACAACGAATTGGAGTTTTGTCCAATCCTTACCCCTGAAGCATAAGGCTGCAAAATTGAATTGGAAGTCTTCAAAAAATCTGAATGAAGAGTGCAATTCTCAATCAATGATAACACCAAAGCTCATTTACATGAAATAACATGAGTGTTAACTTTCACACAGATTAGTCTTATCAAGAGGTTGCAGAGCTTCTTTCCATTTGGAATGCATAAATATCCTTGAAGCTGTTGGAAACATTAAATCTATGACCTTTTCCTTAGTCCATTTTGTTTTCTAGCTTCATGCCTTTGATCATCATTTAGCCAAATTTTAATTTTTATAGTTGCAACAAGGTTTTGGGCTGAGATCATGTCCTAATTCAACACTTTTCTTCTCATTCTTTCATCACCATCTTTTCTCCTCAAAGAAATTCATTTCTTATATGATGTTTGTCTTATGATCTTTGATTATACTTAATGACATATAGTCCTCTCACCTTCGTATGTCTTTTACAAGAATCTCCTTTGCACTGGAAAAGGAACAAATCAACTTGCATCTCTTGCCTAACTCATGAGATGAATTAGGGGTCTCTATTTGAACATGAATTAGAACTATCTAGGAATGTTGTGACAATGGTTAAACCATGACCGAGCATAATGGTTAATCAATGGTCATCCTTTCATATTGGCTAGCGAGCAGATCCTATGTAATGGAGGAACAATCCACACACTAAGTAGCCACTCATGTGAAAGGTGAAGTGTCAAAGTCTAAAGGATGAAACCCAAAAGGGATATCTATATTTAACAAGGTGAAACAAATATACAAATAAATATCAAAAGATGGTAGTCATCCCCTATCAGGATAAAAAGGCCACCACTTCCCTCATCCACCAAATGCTAAGCATGCACTAAATAATCTAGGAAATAATGGAAAGGAAAGTTTGACCAGACTAAGGGATATGCAAATATCTCTGCCAAGGCTATGGATGCTCGTGGGCAAAGGAGCAACACCTGCGAGATATCTATATATGCACCTGGTGAAAAATATTTATTTATCCCAAATATATATCATCCCCACGATGAATATACAAACCAAGATCATTGATGTAGTTTAAGGAAATAAGCCTCATCATAACTTGTCCAATATTTATAGCAAACAAGCTCCACTAGCCGGCATGCAAGCATCGTCGGAGCCCACCACGACAAAACATTTCATGTAAATGTTGTGCATTATTTATGGAATTTATGGTCTTAAAAGTAATTTATGATCCTCTATATCTTTTGATTATCAATTAGGACAAATGAGCATATATTTTGGCTTCACCCAATGTGTTTCCATTTGTTGCGCACACACAACAACCTCCCATTTTTCTTGTTTTAGCGTTTCTCCAAGACAAGAAATTGCCCCCCCCTCCAAATATTCTTACTAAAACCCTCACACTCTCTCTTGTGCGAATGGCTAAGCACAAGTTTTCCTCCAACTTTCCTTTCCTTACCATTTCCAGTTCCTCTCCCGATCACTTCTACCCAACGATCCACACTTCAACGAGTTCCCTCTTCCTATGCCGATACCTAGCATATTGGAAAACACATCCTTCTTCGACCGTATCATTGGCGTGCCATTGATTTCTTCACCTATACATAAGACACCATCCTTTGAGCTTGACTAACGTGCCATGACATATCTGTTAAACCTCACTACACATGTTCTTATCATCGACGAAGTGTGCATGATCAAAACTGACACATTACTAGTGTTCACATGATTATCTTCACCATGCACACACCTTTCACATGCTGACTTCCTTCCACTTTTGTTGATGCATCACATATTGACGATGCTTAGCCATTTCACTTCTATACACTAAATATTGGCGAGGTTCGTTTCTTCCTTACCTATGCACTACTTGTTGATAAGTTTCCCTTGCCTATCCTTAATGCATCAGTGAAAGAGTGTCAACCCCTCATCATCGCCAAACACATCGACGATGATCTTCCTCTTCTCACCAATGTTGACTCAGTCAACAAGGCTCACCTTCGCCTTGAGGTCTATCTCATCCTCCTCTAGCTCAGATCCTTCTCGCTACGCCCATCAGTCAATATCTGTACATTCTCAATGACTAAACTCTCCACGCCTATCTAGACAACTGGTCCCTGATTTCCTATATCACCTGATCCACTTCAGATTAAAACCATAATCAATTTTTTAGTGTCCCTAATGGCTTTCTTCACGCACATGGTGCTAGATTGTTTTCTTTGCGGCTTTTGATGTTATGACTAAATAATCATTGTGAAAACATTGCTTAGCATCAGATGGGTTAACCAAAACATCTATTGGTCTTGTGTTGGTTCTGAAAGACAATTCAAAAGAAATTTGGTCCTTTCAGCTCCTAGACAGTACTAAGCACGTTGGACGTTAGTAGTTTGTTTTGGTGGATTTATAACTTTGTAATATTGACACAGAACCTCACTTTTAATGGGTGAATCAGGATCCTATGCACCACAAATGACCCAACAACTGACAAAATCTAATTTGGGTGAAGCATCAATGGAAGCGAGACTCAAACTTCCATTAAAAATACCTTCGAGCTCAATTTTTTGGCATCTTTCAAAATAAAATTTTGACCCTCAAAACAGGCTAGTCATATGTTTTATGGCATCACGATTCCAGGGTAACTCACAGAATCAAAATCTAATGCTCGAAAGTGCTAGAAACAAGCTCCTAGGGTTTCTTGCCCGAAATTGGCCATGCCGATTGTTACATAGATAAGATGTTCATTTGGCATGGGTAATTGGCTCACCAAAAGCGCCTCTCTGCATACTTCACAGTGAAAAAAATGACACTCAAATACAACTTCTTATGAGCAAGTTATGATTCTTTAAAGTCAGCCAACGACATCGACACATGTCTTCTTTTTCTTTCAAAGTTATGTCTCCATGCAAAACCGCTCCAATTAAAATATTTGTGTTATGCAATTTAAAATGTTAAATTTAAAATCCTATCTAATCCAAAAAGCACAATAATTAAATAAAAATGTTAAATAAAATACAAAATGTCCCAACAAAGGTTCTTAAATTATGCAAAAGGAATGTTGTGTTAATGGGGTCGTTTAACATGTTAAAAAGAACAAGGAAATGTATTAAGTAAAGGTGTGAGAGCTTCATTTCTTCCTTACCTATGCACTACTTGTTGATAAGTTTCCCTTGCATTTCCTTGATGCATTAGTGAAAGAGTGTCGATCCCTCATCATCGCCAAGCACATCGACGATGATCTTCCTCTCCTCACCAATGTTGACTCAATCAACAAGTCTCACCTTCGCCTTGAGGCCTATGTCATCCAAATCCAACTTGGATCCTTCTCTCTGCGCCCATCAGTCAATATCCTTACATTCTCAATGACTAAAATGTCCACACCTATCTAGACAGCTAGTCCTTGATTTCCTATCTCACCTGATCCACTTCAAATTGCAATCATATTCAAGTTTGTAGTGTCCCCAATGGCTTTCTTCTCGCAAATGGTATTACCTTGTTTTCTTTTCACTTTTTGATTTTATGACTATATATTCATTTTGAAAGAATTTCTTAGCAATAGATGGGTTAACCACAACATATATTGGTCTTGTGCTGGTTTTGAAACACAATTCAAAAGAAATTTGGTCCTTTCATTTCCTAGATAGTACTAAGTACACTGGACATCAGTAGGATGTTTTGGTGGATTTATAACTTTGTACTATTGACACATAACCTCACTTTCAATGGGTGAATCAAGATCCTATACTTCACAGATGACCCAACAATTGACATCATCTAATTTGGGCGAAGCATCAATGGAAGCGAGACTCAAACTTCCATTAAAAATGTCTTAAAGCTCAATTTTTCGGTGTCTGTCAAAGTGAAATTTTCACCCCCGAAACAGGCTAGTCATGTGTTTTCTGGCATCACGATTCCAAGGCAACTCACGAAATCGAAATTTGATGCCCGAAAGTGCTAGAAAGAATCTCCCAGGGTTTCTTGCCCGAAATTCGCCATGTCGATTGTTACATAGATAAGATGTTCATTTAGCATGGGTAATTGGTTTTCCAAAAGCGCCTCTCTGCATACTTCACAGTGCACAAAATGACACTCAAATGCAACGTCGTATGAGAAATTTATGAGTCTTTAAAGTCATCCAACGACATCAACACCTGTCTGTTTTTTCTTTCAAAGTTATGCCTCCACACAAAATCACTCCAATTAAAATATTTGTGTTATGCAATTTACAATGTTAAATTTAAATAATTTAAATTTAAAATACCATCTAATCCAAAAAAACACAATAATTAAACAAAAATGTTAAATAAAATACAAAATGTCTCAACAAAGGTTCTTAAATTATACAAAAGGAATGATGTGTTAATGTGGTCGTTTAACGTGTTAAAAATAACAAGGAAATGTATTAAGTAAAGGTGTGTGACATAGAGGGGAGGACCCATGGCCCACATGCCCCCCTCCACGTTCCCCCCATTTTAACACCAAAGGTGTTATATAAGGCGAGGTTCGTATAGGGCCTTCGTCGTCTCTCAACAACCTATGAACAATTGCCATTTGTATATTCAGACTTATGCGCACTACCCAATATCGCGTCTATCAACAACCTATGAACAATTTCCATCTTTTTGTTCATAGTTATCCACAATATGCATGAAAACTGGTACACCAGAGCCTTCGACATCATGGCAGGTTGGAGACCTTCAGGAATTCCCATCCATTATTATCATGCTTATCATGATGTTGAGTGCATAAAAATATCTGGCCACACAATGATTGTGTGTTCTTGCTCCCAATGGAATGTGACTACCATGCTATCAATTTATTACTTGCACCGTGGGGAGGATGTTAGAAAATGTAAACTTGGAATCTACTCCAATTAATAAAAAAATGTTACGAAACATTGCTTAGAATTGTTGAGAACATGATTACCATACTGCTGAAAGTCAATTTATTACTCAGAGTGTGGGGAGTATGTTAGTAAAGGTAAACTTGGAATTTACTCCAATTAATAAAAAAATGTTATGAAACCTTGCTTAGAATTGTTTAGAACACTTGTGGAGATGGTTTTGATTTATTATGGTTTATTAATGTACAATAACAATGCAACGAATAGAGTAGTTGGAGATGGATTTTGATGCTCTAAAGAAACAACTTGTAGGGCACTTGCATCAGATAGTTAGAAAATGATTATTTGAAGGGGATAGTTGTGGGAAAGATTCTCAACAAATTTCAATGTTTTTTTACATGCAATATTCTTAACATTTAGGCAATTCTTTTCACTAGAAGAAAATAGAGCCAGTGATATATGCAAAAATGGATTAATGAAAGTTCTATTGTGTTTTTGGCTCGAAGAAAAAAAAATGGTTATTGAGACAATAAGTTTCATACCACTTGTTATTTATTATTTATTTAATATTCACAATATTTTAGAATAATTGTCATTGCTATTATCATAGAGCCATAAATTATAATCTTCATGTTCCTGAGAGAAGTCATCCTTCTTTTCATGAACATAGTAGATCCATAAGACATAACTAAGGATCCATAACTATTTCAATAATTCACCAACCCTCTCTATTCAAATCATAAATGTAATTATCCCTTGAAATCTTATCCTTGTATATTATAGTGATATCTATGTCATGTGGGATCTCTCCCTTCCACTTCAATTCACACATGAGGGTTCATATGTAGGTTTGGAACATGTACAGTTATCCAATGCTATACTTGGAGGAAGTGATTATTAAGAAGAAAATTCTGATCTTAGGGAAGAAAGAGACCGATATACCTAGAAGCGTTGCAGAGTATGAAGAGATGGAGGGAATGGTTGTCAATCTCTCTAGTCATCTACGCTAACCCTTTTCTTTCGTTTTTGAAATATTCAAAACCCCAAGGCACAATTTCTCTCACATTACAATCATGGTATTTGGTAGATAAAATGGGGGTAGTTTCTTGTTTGGCAAACTCCGTTACTGCTAGTGGAGGAGAACTACACTCTTCTCTAGTCACAGAATCTAAGAAATTCCCTCGTAAAAGAATAAAACCCCCACAAAATTATAAATAAATGTCATATGACCTATAAATGAGGACAACATCAACGCATGATAGCAATTTAGGCTCAGATAGTGAAACAACCACTTTCCTAGGGAGCTTAAAAGATTGCACACCAACACAATGATTCGACGAATTTCAGAACTTATCCATAGCTTACTATTGAAATTTTGGTATGCTAGTTTAACCATAGACAATGTCACATCATTGTCTCCCAACCATAGGCATTCATATGCCACCCCCGAGCACACTAACCTTTACTTAGAATAATTTGACAAGCCTACTCCATAACCAATAGATAAAACCTAGTTGCTAACTGCAACAACAATTCAAGACAAGTAGAGCGCTCCTTCTCCAAGGGTAGCACACAAGAGAGAGTTTCCATATCCACAGAACAAGTACCATACACAACTGCAACAACTGCAGTTGAACTACTCTCTCTCTCAAATTACTTGTGTCATACTTAGCAATAATATCACCAAGAAAATCACGAAGAGAGAGACCAAGAATGATACCAAGAATGTCACCAAGAGAATCACCAAGAGAGAGACCAAGACCAATAGATGACCATGCACCTTTATTCCTCCTTGCAACTGTAGTTGCAACTACAATTGTAGCTCTCCACAAGACTTGTGCTCTGACTGGGTGTACAAATGAGCTAAAATGTCCTCTATTTATATTAATCTGTATAATGACTTTTCTAGTTGGGTCGACCTAACTTTTTGGTAATTATATTTTTTGTTTATCTTTTTCATGTGGAGTTGACTTGTATTTATGAAAGATAATATTCTAAGATTATTTATTCTTCTAGAACAACTTGTCTTCTAGGGTTTCCACACATATGTTTAATGGTTCACTTTCTTATGGAATATTCTATTCCAAGTCATAGGTTACACGTGGAGGTTAATACCTCTTGCAACTACTAAATCATCAACACTCCCTCTTAGCTAGGGAGGTATTAACTAAAATGTTCTTTATGTAGTGGTATCAAACACATCCATCCATTTCACATGACATGGGCAAGAGTCACATGGTATTGTAGACCAGTGTACAAGTAGCATCACCATAGCCACACAGGCTCTCATATGATCAAATAGATCATGTAACCAATATCACCATCATAGTTGCACATTAGCCATCATAAGAAGTTATGAACTTTCATTGGAGTAGCGTACTAGCCTTTGTTGGAGTAGCATACCAACCTATGTTGGGGTAATATACCAGTCTGCGTTGGAGTAGCATACCAACCTGCACTGGGGTAACATACCAGCCTGCGTTGGAGTAGCATACCAACCTGTGATGGGGTAATATACCAGCTTGCATTGGAGTACCAACCTACACTGGGGTAGCATACCAGCCTGCGTTGGAGTACCAACCTATGCTGGGGTAGCATACCAACCTATGTTGGAGTACCAACCAATGCTAGGGTAGCATACCAGCTTGTATCGGAGTACCATCCTGCACTGGGGTAGCATACCGGCATGCGTTGGAGTACCAACATGCATTGGGGTAACATACCAACCTAATTTGGAGTACTAACCTGTGCTAGGGTAGCATACCAGCCTACGTTAGAGTACCAACTTGTGTTGGGGTAGCACACCAACTTGTGTTGGAGTACCAACCTATGTTGGAGTACAAACCTACGATGGGGTAGCATACCCGCCTACATTGGAGTACCAGTTTGTGTTGGGGTAGCATACTAGCCTACGTTGGAGTACCAACCTATGCTGGGGTAACATACCAACCTACGTTGGAGTACCAACCTGCATTGAGATAGCATACCATCCTGTGATGGGATAACATACTAGCCTGCGTTGGGGTAGCATACCAGTGTGCGTTGGAGTACCAACTTGTGCTGGGGTAGCATACCAGCCTGCATTGGAGTACCAACCTATGTTGGGGTAGCATACCAGCCTGTTTTGGAATACCAACTTGCACTAGAGTAGCTCCCACTACTGGGGATCACATCACTTCTCACTACTAGGGAATACATCAATTATCACTACTAGAGAAAACAAAAATTGGACCACTCCAAGCTTGTTCCTGACAGAGGCTTGGTCAACATATCTGCTACATGTTCATCAGTAGCAATATACTGGAGCAAGTGTCTCGTCATAGTATTCTCCCTCTTGCTGGGAGAATCCTCTAGACACAAATAAGGATTTGTACATCTCTAGGATATTTATCTGCAACATGCTTGATATTGTAAATCAACTTGGAAGTCACCACTGACTTCCCTTCTAGTCTTGAAACCAAGGAAAAGATATATATCCCAGTCCTTATGAGCGACTTCCTCCTTGGTCACTGTAGAAAATTCTACTGAAGCAACACAATCTTCTCATAAGATTTCATATCTCCTTGAATCCTTTGAAGCTTCGATGTATCCTTCTCAACCCATGGCACTTGTATGTTAGTCCTAGAAGACGTCTCTCTCTTCCATTTGAATCTGAAAGTATATGAGTCTCCATTCTCCCTTTGAAGATTCACTCCCTCTGAGTCTGTATAATCTTCAGATCCATCTTCTCCCTCTATGTGTGATGATTTCCTTTGAATTCTCCTATGAATGGTCCTGGGGAGGCTGCTCCTCCCTACTGGATTGTGAGGGTTGTCTCCCTCTAAAATCTAGCTCTTTCTAAGATGGTACTTGGTGGGGTCGCCTGCCTCACCATCGGTGGAGCCATCTGCTCCTCATGATATGGCTCAACAATGTTGCATCCTACAAAATTTCATGGGACCACACTGGTCTCTTCTTAGTTTAAATGCAACGATTCTGGGCAGGCCCTTCTAGATTTACTAACTCTTCATGATGATATGAACTGTGATCAACTGCACTAGAGGGATTCATTTGGTCATATTTGGAGCCTTCTTCTCCTTACAATCAATCTCCATATGAGATACTATGTATCTCGCAAAAGTACCCTTCTTCATCTTCTTCTTCTTTGGTACATGGATGTATATGGTCATGTATACAACTTCTTATATGGCTAGTCTACTCCATGTCTCAAACTAGAGACCATCTAATATGTTGTCTCCTTCAATCATCACTATAACTTCCCTCAGATTTATCACTTGTGACCTTCCCAAAACAAGGAAAACAAAGGGAAAACAATGGACAAGAATAATACTCTTATAATAATAAAAACAAGAATTAGAACAATAATCATAGTAGCTCCTTCTAAGAGCTATTGCTTGTGACCTTCTTGGAACATGAACCAAAATAAAAATTAAATAATAATAAATAGGAACAACACTCTTCTAGTGTTGTGATCAATCATTCCTCCATGGTAACCTGTCCAGAACAAAAAACAAAAAGTACAATAGCATTTTCATAAGAACATATCTACATCAACAAGAATAAAAGACAATCTCATGGTAATCATCATATTATTACCAAGGTGACCTTCCTGGAAGAAAAACAAGAAGTATCTCCTAGAGGAGATGTTAGTTTATCTTGTGACTAAGTAGAATAAGAATTTATATCAATAATACTCACATGATTCCAAGTATTCATTGTATCTAGCAGTAATAGAACCTTTCAAGGGTCGTTGTCACAACTAGTAATGTAGCAATTATTAAACTTGATATGTGCAATTGGAAACTTATTAATTTAATCAATCAAACCTGGAACCTGGTGTCTTATATTCAAGAATGAGTGTTGTTGATTTTCTTTCAAGTCTCCTTCACTCAAGATGACAAATATCCTCTCCAACTTGTCCCCTGTACTTAAGACAATATGATTTCCTGACATAAATCTTAGTTAGGGAATATAATGCAAGTAAAATAAAAAATCTCATTCTTAATCAATCTAATACTTTTACTAGAGTTAACTTATAACTTTAACTTTGAAAAGAGGTTAATATAACTTCAATAGATCAAAATACAACTGGATGTTCATAAGATCAAAATAATTCCATTAAAACTAGAGTAATATCAAAATAATCAAACCTGGAGTGCGTTGTTCCTATGAATGTGTTGGATTTGAGATCCCTCTCGATCTACGATTGTTTCTTGGACTATAGATCCATTCTCATGCAATCGGAATCAAAATAGTGATACAATTTAAACATATATAAGTACATACCTCCACAAACAGTGACATATAGTGGCACCATCTGGCAGTAGCGACAAGCAATGACAAACTCTAAAACTTCAAAGTGCTCCAACTTGCAATCTAAAGATAACTGGAGATGTGATAGGGTAAGGTGCACTAGAACAACCAAATATGTAACATGCCCCACCACCCACAGGTCGGGGTACACTACCTTCAAGCCCACCCTTGGACTTCTTTCTCTTACCAATACTTTTTTGAATTAATAAGGATGCATAAAATAAAAGGTCTAATGACATGCACAACAATAACTAGCAAGCATGCATAATCTAAAGATTCAATTAAATGATAAGTAAATACACAACAAAATACATTCATATAAAGATAAATAATAACATAACAAAGAGCAGTTATCTTTATAAAAGAGGACACCAAATGGCTACAAACCAAGGACGTTCCACCCAACCGTAGACACTATTAATCCAAATCTCAACAACAATGTCACCCCCGAGCCAGGGATATGAATCCACAAGGACAGTTCCAGAGTGTTACTTTGTTTCCCATTCCATTCAACACTCAAGATCTCACCGGATTTCCCAGTATTCACAGCAATCCAAGTACCCAACTCTCTTTTACCCAGCTTGCACCACCCAAGAGAATGGACCTCCACCCTTCTCTGCCACACAGTCCCTCAGACAATCCTTCTCCTTCCAGGGATTCCGCACAACTGGTCCAGAATCTCCATGCTGGAACCCTCAGGACTCACAATTGTGAACAAGGCTGGACACATGCAACGCACCTCAAACATGCAGGCCTCAAGTCATGGTTGGATTACACCAGTGACCACTATAGCCAACAATACTATGGCTACTCTTCGACAGTTCGTTTCCCTTTCCCCAGCCAAGACACGGATGAGGAAGGATGAGTGGGTGACATAAATGAATGGAGTGAGCTCTCTAGGAAATGTGCGAACAGAGCAATGGAGTGTATGTGTGAACAAATGAATGAATGAGTGAATGAGTGAGGTGACCAACAACATCACCGGACGAGAAGGAGAGTGAGAGAAGAACAAAACCCAACCCCCCAATCATACCATGGATGGGTTCAAGTAATTTGTGGGGGTCAAGAACCTCTTGGCCTTCCCCCAAGATATCATGTAACTA